>JAQZBX010051099.1:0-19472 GCA_029593785.1 Cabassous unicinctus | reverse complement strand
AAAAAAAAAAAAAAAAAAAAGTGTGTTATAATCTTTGAAAATGAACAGAAAAGGTGAAAGCACAACATAATGTCTGTATCTAACCGTAATAGTATGAGGGTATGACAGCAGTTTAAAGCGAAAGTCTAAGGTCATGTATATTACTAAAAGGAAAGCTCAAAAATGTAACATGGGACTGTATAGCATAGTAAAACTACAAATGAAATATGAATATGGGTAAAACTGCATATATAAGACTGTTTTTCTTTGGAACTGAAAAAAAATGTATGTTAATACTACAAGATGTTAATATCAGTATATACTTAATTTTTTTTTTCTTTTTTTAGGCGGTACTGGGAATTGAACCCAGGACCACATACGTGGGAAGCAGACACTCAAACACTGAGCTACATCTGCTCCCATGTTAATATCAGACAAAAACCCCCACAAAAACCATTATGCTAATTGAAAGAAACTAGACACATGGTATATTGTATGATACCATTTATATAAAATGAAAATATAAATCACTTTATAAAGATGAAATTAGATTAACGGCTATGTAGGGTTGGGGAAAGATAGCGGGATTGAGAGGTGACTGCTAAGGAGTGTGGAATTTTTCTTTTTGGAGCAATGAAATTGTTCTAAAATTTTTTGTGGTGATGAATGCACAACATTGTGATTGTACTAAAAGCCATTGATTATACACTTTGGCTAGATTGTATGGTATATGCATATATCTCAGTAAAACTGCTTTTAAAAACCAAACAAAAAAGGAACCAATCATAAATAACAAGGTGCATTTAGTTGTCGTTCTATTTAATCTCCTTCAGTCCAGTACAATTCCTTAGTTTTTCTTGACTTTCATGACATAGCCACTTTTTAAAACTTTATTTATTTTTAAAGATTTATTTTATTTATTTATCCCCCCCACCCCCGCCTCACCACTTGTGCTTGCTGTCTGCTCTCTATGTCCATTCGCTGCGCATTCTTCTGTGTCTGCTTGTCTTCTCGTCTCTTTAGGAGGCAACGGGCCAATCCCAGGACCTTCCGACATGGGAGAGATGCACTCAATTGCTTGAGCCACCCTAGCTTCCTGGTTTGTTGTGTCTCTCACTGTCTCTCCTCTGTGTCTCTTTTTTGTTGCGTCATCTTGTTGCGTCATCTCTCCGTGCGGGTCAGCTTGCTTTCATCAGGAGGCCCCGGAAACCGAACCTGAGACCCTCCATATGGTAGACGGGAGCCCAATTGCTTGAGCCACAGCCGCTTCCCACGTAGCCACTTTTGAAGCTTATAAGCCAGTTATTTTGTAAAATGTCTCTGTGGTAGATTCTGGCAATGAATCTTTGACAGGAATATCACAGAAGTGACACTGCAATCTTCTTAATGATCCTATCCTGAAATTCGCCCCTTTAATGATGATGTTAACTTTCATAACTAGGTTAAGGTGGTATCTGCCAGGTTTCTTCACTATAAGTAACTCCCCCTTTCTAATTAATAAGTATTTTGTGGGAGGCTCTTTGAAACTATGTAAATATCCCATTCTTCATCTCACTTTCAATTTGTTCTTGTATGAATTTATATATCCATGTGGGGTCATGTTTTCTTATTTTATTAATCCATTACTACAATTACTTATTTTGATACATTTTTCCAGTGGAAGTCCTTTCAATCTGGCTTGTGTTCTTTTAGTGATTCATCTGTATCATTTTTTGAGTACTTCCTTATTTTCTAGCACAAGATGTTCCAGGTGTACCTTGCATTTTACCTGCCACAGACCTGGAATTGGCCATTTCTCCAAGGACCCCTGGTTCCTTTTAGAAAAGAATGATGTTTGGAAGGCAAGACATGGGTTATATATGCTCATTGCTATTGGGGTATCACTATTCTAAGGCCTACTCAGGGGACAGAACTATATACATATACAATATGTACATCATATATTCACACCTATATTTCTTCATATATCTTTATGAATTTTAAGCCATGAATTCACACTCTTAAATCCAATTCTAATCTGACTCCATAGATTCATTCTAGTTTTTTCCATATCTATGTTTATAACCCCTTTCTCTGTCAGAGAGAAACCTGGCTTTCATTATGCTTAATATTTTTATTCATTTAATTAAGTACCCTCTATGTAACCAATCTACCATCTCTGCCGACACCCCTATCCAACACGAACTCTCTCCTCTCTACTCTTGTGCTCTTATTCCTCATTCTAGATATCCCCCATCTACCAGATGAATAACCTCCTCATTCTTTGTGGGCTCCAAAACCCCATACCAACTTGCTCTTCATTGTAGACACCCTCCTCACCACACATAATTGCTGACATCCCTCCCCACTTTGGGACACCATAGATCCCCTCCCTCCACGTGAACACTTTGCTCTAAGCCACTGTGCAGAAGAGAGTTAACAAAGCAGCCACAAGACTGCTATTTTTAAAGAGGCCAGATTGCAAGGGTAGCCCTTGGCTGGCATCAGGGAACTCAGATTTTGGGAAGTTTCCCACTCTTCTGTAAGGGATAAGAGTGGCTCACCATCCCTAAACTGCTTGTGCAAACAATCTGGTTTATTCTGAACAACTGCTCTCCTTACAAAAGTCTGGAATCTGGTATGTGCTAGGCAGAGGCTGGGAAAACACTGCCCAGATTCCAGAGTAGGCATTGGGAACCTCATCCTACAAAAGTTTGGATTGAAGCTGGTCTGTTTCTGCCTTCAGGGCAGCAGGAACCTCTGGCCTCCCACCAGTATCCACTGGGACATAAAGAGCCAATGCATCTTGTTTTCATTGGTTTTTCATCTTTTGTGTATGGGTGTTTCTTTGTCTGGTGCATCCTGTAGGGGCCAGCAGGAATGCTATCTTTGTTTTTGACCTTCTGGGCAATAGCACCGTCTTGTCTCACACTAACATTTACCTTTAAGTAAAAAGCCAGTGAACCTTTGTGTCCATTGATTTTCTTTCCCTGGTGTGGTGGATTTTAGCTTAAGTTTTGGCCATCTTGGCAGCAGCAGTTTCTGGCCTCACATCAGCATCAACGAGGAAGTAAAGAGCCAAGGCAACTTTTTTATGGTTGAGCCCCTACTTTTCCTTTCTTGTGTTGTTTGCTCTGGTGGATGCTTGAGAGCCCAGCACTGTCACTAAACTCTGCTTGTGCTCTCTAGGCAGTGTCTCCCTGGATGTAAAGAGCCAGTGGATCTCTTTTATTTTATTTTTCCTTGGTTGGTTATTTTTGTTTCTTTTTTGTGCTTTTTGGTCTGACAGATACCTGAGGGACCAGCATGTATTCTGGCCTGGGTTTTGGCCTTGACAGCAGTAGCCTTTGACTTCTCATTGGCAACCAACAAAAGACATGGAGAGGCAGTGCACACTTTAATTTTTCTTGTTGGTGTGTGTGTTTATTTTTTGTGGGTGTTTTGTCCATTAGTATTTTCACCTTTCTTTTCCTTTCCTATTTTTTTCTTCCTTTTCCTTTATTTTTCTTTTCTTGTTCTTGTTCTGGTGAACTGAGGAGTGGAAGAACTAGATTCCTGGAGTGACCACATGACACTCAGACTATATGTGTCTCAACAAAAAATTACAAAATATACAAGGAGACAGGAAAGTATGGCCCAGTCACAGGGAAAAAAAATTCAGTGGAAACTAATCTGGAGGAAGCACAGTCTCTGGGATTACTAATCAAAGTTCTTAGATCAACTTTCTTAAATAGGATCAATGAATTAAGGGAAAACGAGGACAAAAACTAAAGGAAATCAGGAAAACAATGAACAAAATTTGAATTTTAATAATGATATAGAAAGTATAAAGAAGACTCAAATGAAAAGTACAATAACTGAAATGGGAAATTAAAAAAAAAGGGATCCAACAGTAGATTGGAAGAGGCAGAAGAAAATAACCAAACTTAAAGATAGATAATTGAAACTGTCCAAGCAATGAGCAGAAAGAATGAATAGCAAGAACAACAAAAAAGAACAGAGGCTGAGGTAACTGTGTGACACTATCAAGTATACCAATATCATAGGAGTCCAAGGAGGAGAAGAGAGGGATAAAGGGGCAGAAAAAATATTTGAAGGAATAATGGCTGAAAACTTTCAAAATGTGATGAAATTTATTAATATACAAATCCAAGAAGCCCAGTGAACACCAAGCAGGATAAACCCAAAGAGATCTACACTGACACATATTATAATCAAATTATCTAATGCCAAGGATAAAGAAAAAAAAATCTTAAAAATGGGAAGAAAAAAGTGATGCGCCATATATAAGGAATCTTTAAGATTAACCTCTAATTTCTCAATAGAAACTATGGAGGCCATGAGGCAGTGGGAGGATACGTTTAAAGTGTTGAAAGAAAAAAATTGCTCTCCAAGAATAATTTATCCAGTAAAGCTCCTTCAAAAATGAGGGAGAAATTAAGACATTTCTTGACAAACAAAAGCTGAAGGAATTATTACCACTAGACCTGCCTTACAGGAAATTCTAAAGGAAGTCCTCCATGTTTACTGGAAAGGACACTAGACTATAACTTGAAGCTCTATGAAGAAATAAAGACTTCCAATGTAGGTAAATATAAATGCCAGTGTTATTACAAATTTCATTTATAATGCTACTATTCTTAATATGGCATAAAGCTCAAATGCATAAAACAAGTATAAATGTTTGTTACTGGGCACACAATGCATAAAGATGTAACTTGTGACAAGAACAATATAAAAAGGAGGGATGAAAGGATATAGGAACAGAGTATTTGTAGACTATTGATTTCAAGCAAACAAACTATATCATAATACATTTAGGATCTTAAGTATAATAAATGTGACCAAATAGCAAATATCTACAAAAATCTACACAAAAGGAAACGAGAAGTGATTCAAATGTCTCATTATAAAAGATGATTTAAACAAAAAAGGAGGTGGCAATGGAAGAGAGATGGGACAATAAAAGGTATGGGACTTACAAAAAACAATGATCAAAATGGCAGAATAAGACTTGCCTTACCAGTCATTACCTTAAATATAAATGGATTAAGTTACTCTCCAATAAAAAGGCAGCAACTGGCAGTATGGATATAGAAACATGTCTCACGTATATGCTGTTTTCAAGAGACCTATCAAGATCCAAAGGTACAAAAAGGTTGAAAGTAAGAGGAGGGAAAAAAAAAAATTTCATGCAAACATTAACCAAAGGATATTTGACGTAGCTGTACTAATATCAGACAAGTAAAAAACTGTTAAAAAGTGAAAGAAGGATATTAAATATCAATAAAATGGCCAATTAAAAAAAGAATGTTTAACAATTATAAACATATATGCACCTGACAACAGGTCTCCAAAATATATAAAGTAAATACTGACAGAAATGAAGGGTGAAATAGTTCTATAATAAAAATTATTGATTTCAATATACCACTTTCAATACTGAATAGAACATCTAGACAGAAGATCAACAAGGAACCCAAAAAACACTGTAATCTAATTCTAACAGACATATATAGAACATTTCATCCAACAAGACTACACATTCCTTTGAGTGCACATAGATTGTTCTCTAGGATAGCCATGTGTTAGGGCACAAGAGAAGTCTCAAAAAACTTCAAAATATTGAAATCATACAAAGTAAGTTTTCTAACTACAATGGAATGAAGCTAGAAATCAAGAAATCTAGTAGGAAAACCAGAAAATTTATAAATATGTGGAAATTAAACAACACACTCTTAATCAATGGTTTAAAGAGGTAATTATAAGGGAAATTAGAAAATAATTATAAATTAATGAATATGAAGACAAACCATACCAAAATTTATGGGATGCAGAGAAGGCAGGGATTAGAAGGTAATTTATAGGTATAAACATCTATATATTTTTTAAAAGATATTAAATTAATAACCTAAATTCACATCTTCAGGAATTAGAAAAATAAAGGCAAACTAAACTGAAAGTCAGCAGAAAGAATGAAATAAGATTACAGTAGAGATAAGTGAAACAGAGAACAGAAAAATAATTTAGGGAATAAACAAAAATCAAAAAGTTTGTTCTTTAAAAAATAATGAAATTGACATTTAAATATTCTGACAAAGGGAGCGGATGTGTGAGGAGGCTGTGGTTTGTCTCTCTCTCCTGGTGGGAGAGGAGACCCCAAGCTGGTGGCCCGGCCAGCGTGTGGGGGAATCCGGTGTGGAGGGCGACGCAGTAAAGAAGCTGCGGAGACGAGGCTGGTGGCACAGGTCTACTTTATTAGGGAAGTGCAGTACAATTTATAGGGTTTAGGGCTACCGTGTAGCCCGCTGATTGGTTGGAGGCAGCGTCTGTGTGATGATTGGTTATAGTCAGCTGTTGCTGGATAAAGGGCTTCCTGGCAGGGGAGGTGGGTGGTGCCCACAAGGCTCGTAGGCCGCTTATGTCCAAATAAGGTAATATTGGGAGAATACAGGGGCAGGGGGGAGGAGGCCGCAATGCTGAGTCATTGGATCCGCCATTTTGAGGTGGTTGCCATTTTAAATGCATACCAACAGATGTGGCTCAGGCAGTTGGGCACCCATCTCCCACACAGGAGGTCCCAGGTTCTGTTCCCTGAGCCTCCTAAAGAAGATGAGCAAGACAGCAAGCTGATGAAATGAGATGACACAACAAAATGATACAATGAGGAAACACAACAAGAGACACAACAAGCAGGGAGCTGATGAGTCTCAAGTGATTGGGCACCTCCCTCCCACTTGGGAGGTCCTTGGTTTGGTTCCTGGTGCCTCCTAAAAGAAGACAAGCAGACACAGCACACAATGAACAGGCACAGAGCAGAGAGAAAGCACAAACAATGGGGGAGGGGGGGATAAAATAAATAAATCCTTTAAAAATACATATACTGACAAAATATTGCAAATAACTAAATCAGAAAGGAAAATGGTGATATTACCACTGATGCCATAGAAAATAAAAGGATTAAAAAAGAATATTTTGAAGAATTGTTCACAAATAAGATAACCCTTTTTCTTGGACTTTTATAGTTTTAACTCTCATATTTAGGTCCTTGATCCATTTTGAGTTGATTTTTATATATGATGATATAATTTTTTCTCAAATAATAGCATAATATCCAATATATATAAAGAACTTTTTCAATGTAACAACAAAAAGACAAACAATCCAATTTAAAAGTGGGAAAAGTACTTGGATAGACAATTATTAAAAGAAGATATACAAATGGCAATAAGCACATGAAAAGATGTTCATCATCATTAGCCATTAGGGAAATGCAAAATAAAACCACAATGAGCATGTCTAGGAAGATGGAGGACTAAAAATACATGAGACTCTCTTCTCCTCCAGAAAAATAGCTAGAGGATAGGCTGAAACAGCCTGGAAAAAGATCTTCTTGGGTTTAGGACACCAGGCAAAGGATGGACACCGCCTGGAGGAGAAAGGGACAAAGGAGGGGAATTGTGATGATACAAATGTGACTTGAAACCAGCAGGTGCTGCTGCCAGCACCCTCCCCCACACTAAAGACACTTTTGAATTCTCAGGCCTCTGGGCTGGCTACAGATAAAGGGCGCTCCAGGGATCCACCACCCCAGAAAAGGGGAGAGAGAGGGACACAGCCTAAGGCCGACTCAGCTTTTGACTCACAAATTTGGTCTGCTGTGTCCCAGGAGCCCTTCAAGGCTGGGTGGGGCAAGGCCATTGTTTGTCTTGGGAGCCAGCAAGGGGCTAAAGATAAACAACCCTCCCAATGTCCTCCTCTACTAACAGGGACTGATTGTTGAGGACATTCTGACCCAGGAAAAGGGAAGGTGCTGCCAGGGAAGGCTGGAGAACTGTCACTGAGAAAGTTTGAATTAGAAGGCTCTTAGCCTCCAGGCAGAAAGCTGTCACATTGATTCAGTCTGTGTTGCAACAAACACACTCCCACCAGGCACTGAACTGAGCGCTGCCAAAGAATGCCATCTGCTGGCAGACCAAGGAAGCACATGTGAGAAAATTAAAAATAAGGCCGGTTTTTTCCGGCCTTTATTAGTTTCTGTCCCCAAGGCCTTAGGAAGCTGGTCTGCAATCAATTACTGGATCCAGAGCCCAGTTTTAAGCAACTAGGAGGGACAATCATGACAATCCAGGTCAAGCCAAGAATCAAAAAGAAGTGGTTACAGAGAGCCTCCTGCCACTAAATCACTACAAAAGAGAAAAAAATTGAACATCTGAGTAAACCACATTCTAATCAGATGCCTAGACATCAGCAAAAAATTACCAGACATATTAAGAAAATGGAACACATGGCCCAAGAAAAAGAATATACTAAAGCCCCAGAAAAGACACAAGATTTGAGACAACTAATTAGCAAGATATGCACAAATTTCCAAAATCAAATTAATGAGTTCAAAGACAATATGACTAAAGAGATAAATGACATCAAGAAGACATTGAGCTAGTGCAAAGAATTTGAAATCCTGAACATAAAAGTAACAGAGGTCATGGGAATGAAAGACACAATAGGTGACATAAACACATTAGAGGCATACAACAGTAGACTCAAAATGATAGAAGAAAGAATAAGTGATACTAAAGACAGAACAGCTAAACTGAAGAGAGAGAGAAAAGAATGGAAAAAATTGAGCAGAGGCTCAGAGAGTTGAATGACAACACAAAATGCAACAACATATGTATCATGGGAATTCCAGAAGGAGAAGGGAAAAGGGGCAGAAAGAGTATTTGAGGAAATAATAGCTGAAAATTTCCCAACTCTCACAAAAGAAATGAACCTACATGTCCAGGAAGAGCACCGTTGCCCAATCAGAATAAATCTGAATAGACCTACTCCAAGAACGTACTACTCAGAATGTCAAATGTCAAAAATAAAGAGAAAACAACTGCCTGGGAAAAGCTCAAAATGGCTGCCTTCAGCTTACTTCCGGTGTGAGGCCAGCAAGGACAGTCCTACGTCGTCACCTTTTTGAGGGCCATGTCTTGTATTCATGCTTGAGCTTGTGCACTGTGCTGTTGTGGGGAAGACGAGGGCAATGGCAAGGAGCCTCTCTTGGAGGCCAGGCAAGGGCCTGTGAGCATGGGTGCCCTTGGCTGGCAGAAGCTTCTCTGGGTGTTCCTGGATTGTCCCGTGTGAGGCTCACCTTCCCACCCGCTAAAGTGGTTCTCGCTGGAGCGAGAAGAGAGCCATGTTCAGGGTATATGACAACATCGGGATCCTGGGAAAGTTCTAAAAGCACCCCAAAGAACTGATCAAAGGTCCTAGATGGCTTGGAGGCTGGAAGGGGAAAGAATTGCAGGGCTGTATCAGAAAGAAGAGAATGGTTGGGGATTGGATGTTCGTTGATGACCTTCACAAACTTAATAAATGCATCAGCTACCTCTACAAACACTATTTTTTTTTTTAAGATTTACTTATTTTACCTTTATACATTTTTACACCTCCCCACCTCCCCACGCCCCCACCCCCCGTTTTTGCTGTTTTTTCGCTGGGCAATTCTATGTGTCTGTTTCCTGCCCTCTCTTCTCATCCTTCTCCTCCTGTCTTCACTGGGTGTTGAACCTGGGAAATTCGATGCGGGAGAGAGGCATCCTACCACCTGCACCACCTTACTTACTCGTTTTTCGGCACATCTCGTCTTGGCTCTCCCTTGTGTCACTCTCCTGTTAGGTCATCATCTTGCTGTGTGGCTCAGCGGGGCCTGACGGCGTACCGACTCATGGGGCCTGGGGGCTCACCCGCTCGCGGGGCCTGGCGGCGCACCGGTGCATAGGGCCTGGTGGCCCAGGCACCTTCTATATTTTTCTTTATTTTTACTGGGAATAAATAAAGCAAATAAACAAAATTTTAAATAAAGCAAATAAATGAATCTTAAAAAAAAAAAAAAAATCTATGCACCTAACCAAGGTGCCCCAAAATTCTGAGACAAACTCTGGCAGAAGTGAAGGAAGAAACAGACATCTCTACAATATTTGCTCAAGACTTCAACACCCAATTCACATCATTAAATAGAACTAGACAGAATATCAAAAGGAAACAGAGAACTTGAACAATATGATAAACGAGTTAGACCTAACAGACACATACAGAACACTGCATCCAAACTCAGCAGGTTATACATTCTTCTCAAGTGTCCATGGATCTTTCTCCAGGATTGACCACATGTTTGGGTGCAATGCAGCTCTCAGTAAATATAAAAAGATTGAAATTATACAAAGCACCTTCTCAGATCATAATGGCATGAAACTAGAAATCAATAATAGACAGGAAAAAAGTAAATTCACAAATGAGTGGAGGCTGAACAACACACTCCTAAATAAGCAGTGGGTCAAAGAAGAAATTGCAAGTGAAATCAGTAAATATATTGAGACAAATGAAAATGAGAACACAACTTATCAAAACTTATGAGATACAGTGAAGGAAGTCTTGAGAGGGAAATTTATAGCCCTAAATGCCTATATTAAAAAAGAAGAGCTAAACTCAAAAATTTAACTAAACAACTAGAGAAACTAGAAAAAGAACAGCAAACTAATCCCAAAGGAAGCAGAAGGAAAGAAATAATAAAGATTAGAGCAGAAATAAATGAAATTGAGAACAAAAACAATACAGAAAAATCAGCAAAGTCAAATGTTGGTGCTTTGAGAAGATCAATAAAATTGAGAAAACCCTAGCTAGACTAAGAAAGAAAAAAAGAGAGAAGATGCAAATAAATACAATCAGAAATGAAGGGGGGTGGGGAGGTTACAACTGACCCCACAGAAATAAAAAGGGTCATAAGAGGATATTATGAGAAACTGTATTCCAACAAACCGGACAACCTAGATGAAATGGATAAATTCCAAGAAACACACAAACAACCTACACTGACGCTACAAGAAATACAAGAACTTAACAAACCAATCACAGTTAAAGAGATTGAATCTGTCATCAAAAATCTCCCAGCAAAGCCAGATGGCTTCACAGGTGAATTCTACCAAGCATTTTGAAAAGAATTAACGCCAATTCTGTTTAAACTCTTCCAAAAAATTGAAGGGGAGGGAAATTTACGCAACATATTATATGAAGCCAACATCACCCTAATACCAAAGCCAGATAAAGGTACTACAAGAAAAGAAAATTACAGGCCAATCTCTCTAATGAACATAGATGCAAAAATTCTCAACGAAATACTTGCAAATCGAATCCAACAGCATATCTAAAGAATTATACATCACAACCAAGTGGGACTTTTCCTGGTATGCAAGGATGGTTCAAACATAAGAAAATCAGTCAACGTAATACACCACATTAACAAATTGAAGGAAAAAAAACCACGATGATATCAATCGATGCAGAAAAGGCATTCAACAAAATCCAGCATCCTTTTTTGATAAAAACACTTCAAAAGATAGGAGTTGGCAGAAAATCCTCAATCTGATAAAAGGTATATATGAAAAACCCACAGCCAACACTGTACCCCATGGTGAAAGGTTGAAAGCTTTCCCTTTAAGATGTGGAACAAGACAAGGATGTCCACTGTCACCATTATTATTCAATATTGTACTAGAAGTTCTAGCTAGGGCAATTAAACAAGAAAAAAAAAATTAAAGGCATACAAATAGGAAAAGAGGAAGTAAAACTCTCGCTGTTTGCAGATGATATGATCCTGTATTTAGAAATTTCTGAAGTATCCATGACAAAGTTACTTGAGCTAATAAATGAGTTCAGCAAAGTGGCAGGATACAAGATCCACATGCAAAAATCAGTAATGTTTTTGTACACTAGTACTGAACAATCTGAGGAAGAAATAAGGGGGAAATTTCCATTTACAACAGCAACAAAAATATTCAAATACCTAGGAATTAATTTAACCAAAGAAGTACAGGACCTATATGCAGAAAACTTCAAAACAATGCTAAAAGAAATAAAAAAAGACCTAAACAAATGGAAAGACATTTCATGTTTATAGGTTGGAAGAATAAATATCATGAAGATGTCAATCTCACACAAACTGATTTATAGCTTCAATGCAATACCAATCAAAATTCCAACAGCCTAATTTACAGAATTAGGAAAGGTAATTACAAAGTTCATTTGGAAGGAAAAGTGCACCTGAATAGCCAAAAGCATTCTAAAAAAGAAGAGCAATGTGGGAGGAATTTCACTGTCTGAACTTAAAATATATTACAAAGCTACAGTGGTCAAAACAGCATGGTACTGGCATAAAGATAGACACATCGATCAGTGGAATAGAATTGAGAACCCAGAAATATACCCTCACCTATACAGCCAACTGGTTTTTGACAAACCTACCAAGTCCATGTTAATGGGACAAAACAGTCTCTTCAACGAATGGTGCTAGGAGAACTGGATATCTATAATCAAAAGAATGAAAGAGGACCCCTACGTCACTCCCTATAAAACAATCAACTCAAAATAGATCAAAGACCTAAATATAAAAGCTAGGACCATAAAACTACTAGAAGAAAATGTAGGGAAACATCTTAAAGAACTTGTGGTACTTGGTGGTTTCTTGGACTTTATACTCAAACACACGCCAACAACAAAAAATAGACAAATAGGACTGCCTGAAAATTAAACACTTTTGCACCTCACAGGATTTTGTCAAAAGGGTGCTCAGGCAGCCAAGTCAATGGAAGAAAATATTTGGAAATCACATGTCAGATAAGGGTTTAAAATTCAGGATATATAAAGAGAGGTTACAACTCAACAATAAAAAGACAAACGACCCAATTTAAAAATGGGCAAAAGACTTGAATAGATATTTGTCCAAAGAAGAAATACAAATGGCAAAAAATACATGAAAAAATGTTCAGCATCACTAAGGATTAGGGAAATGCAAATCAAAACTACAATGAGCTATCATTTCACACCTATCAGAATGGCCACTATTAAAAAGACAGAGAACTACAAGTGTTGGAGAGGATGTGGAGAGAAAGTAACACTTATTCACTGTTGGTGGGAATTCAGAATGGTACAGCCACTATGGAGGACTATTTGGCAGTTCCTCAAGAGGCTGAATATAGACTTGCCATGTGACCCGGCAATACCACTACTGGGTATATACCCAGAAGAACTGAGAGCAGTGACACGAACAGACATCCGCACAACCGATGTTCATAGTGGCATTATTCACGATTGCCAAAAGCTGGAAACAACCCAGGTGTCCATCAGCAGATGAATGGATAAACAAACTGTGGTGTATTCACACGATGGAATATTCAGCTGTAAGAAGAAATGAAGTCGCAAAGCATAAGAGAACATGGATGAACCTGGAGGACATTATGTTGAGCAAAGCAAACCAGACAGAAAAGGACAAATACTGTATGACTGCATTACTATGAATCAAATATATTGTGTAACATATTGTATGAGCCAAAAAAATTTTTTATATGTATCCAGTAAAACAAAAACAAAAACAAATCAACCACAGTGAGATGCCACTTCACATCCACAAAGATGGCTATTATTAAAAACTGGAAAATAAGTTTTGGTGAGGATGCAGAGATATTGGAACTCTGGTGCATTGTTGGTGGGAAGGTAAAACGGTGTAACCACTGGAAAACAATATGAAATTTCCTTAGAAAGTTAAATATAGGATTATCATACAACCCAGTAATTCTCCTTCTAGGTATATACCCAAAGAAAATGAAAACAGATTTTCAAACAGATAATGTACACAGGGGGAAAGGAGGAATGCTGTTTTGGAAAATTTTAATTAAAAAAAAATCCTTAGGTATTGAATTTCTATTGCGCTTCCCAACATTTCACACCTGTCACAATTCACTGCAGGAATTAAGCACATCCTGTTTGTCTCTATGGGAAAGGAACTTCAGAAGCTGGTGCTTGGTTTCCTCCAGACTTTGTCCCATGCACATTTTTCTTTTGATAAATTTGCTTTGTGTCCTTTCACTGTAATAAATCATAGCTGCAAGTACAACTATTTATTGGGTTCTGTGAGTACTTCCAATGTATCATCAATCCTGGAGGTAGTTGGGGGCACTGGAACAACCAGTTAATGGGTTTAAACTGAATTTTTCAGGAAGGAGAAAGGTGAGAGCAAATAATTTCAATTTAACTTAATTATTGACATTATTTCAGCTCTGCCTTTCATTTGTTTTATGTGTCTCATCTGTTCTTTGTTGCTCTTACTGTGATTTTGAATCAATCACATAATATTTGGTCATCCTTTTAATCTTCTCTAATGAGTTTTTGGTATATCTCTTTAGTGTCTTGGTGACTGTGCTAGAGATTAGAAAATGCACCCTTAAACTTATCAGTTTACCTTATGTTAATATTACACCACTTCATGTACAATGTAATAACCTTATTTCGATAAAATTCCATTTACTGCCCTCTCCAACCCTTTACCTATTTTCGTTTTTACTTCTACATATATTTTAAGTAACACAATACCATAAATTACCTTTTGTTTTAAAACAGTCAATAGATATTCAAATTTCTAAATTTTTTGTGTTTATCAACATATTTATCATTTACAAAGTACTTAATTCCTTCTTAGAGACATAGGCTCCCATAGAGGACCATTTTCCTTTAAATAATTGTTTACGTTTCCTATAATGCCAGCAACAAATTCTCTTCATTTCTGTTTATCTGAAAATACCTTCATTTCACTTGTTTTTAAAGGATGTTTTCATGGGATATAGAATTTTAAGCTAATTTTTGTTATTGCTTAATGTTAGCATTTTAAAGATGTTTTTCCATTTTCTTCTGAATTCTAATTTCTGATGAGAGTTTAGCTGTCACTCTTATTGGGTATTTGAGTGCAATGTCATTTTTCCTGTGGTTGTTTTTAAAAAATTTCCTTTATTTTTGGCAATATAATTTACCCAGATTTTGTTCTTGTTGTATTTGTTTGGGGTGCACTAAGCTTCTTGGATATGTAAGTTGATGTCTTTTCACAATTTGGGGAAATTTTCAGGTATTATTGTTTCACATAATTATCCCATTCTCTTTTCTTCTGGATCTGTTACAGGTACATTAGACTAATTGTTGTCCCACCTATCTCAAATCCTCTGCTATTTTTCTTCTTTCTGTGCTTCAGGTGTTAATTGTATTCTCCTGTCTTCTACTTCAGTCTTTCCTCTGCTGTGTCCACTTTACTGTTAAGTCCATCCAACAATTTTTTTTTTTTAAATTTTGGATATGTATTTTCTTTTCAGATTTTTTCATTACTAGACTTTCCATTTGGTTTTCAGTTTCTATTTCTCTGCTCATCTGTTCATCTGTCTCTTTTCCTGTAACTTATTTAAAAACTTTAAAAAAAGCCTTTTCTGCTAATTGCAACATCTGAGTCATCTTTGCATTTGCTTCTATATAATTTTCTATTGATTATAGATCACAATTTTTCTTTACATGCTTAGTAATTTTTTATTGTGTACTGGATTTTGTGGATATGTTGTAAAGACTCTCGATTATTTTCTTCTAAAGAATGTTGTGTTTTGTTCTGGCTAACTGTTAAATTATTAATAACTTTGAAACTGTGAAGGTTTCATTTTAAGCGTTTCACACTGAGTGTATTTCCATTTTGTTCTTGGTCCTAAGGCACAGCCCCTTGGTCCTATGATGTCCTTTTTCTTAAGGCATGGTCCTTTTGGGGTTTCAACAGAAAACCCAAAACGTTTACTAGACTCCTCTAACTTAGTGGAACTTGAATTCAAACTCTGTTTTCTCCCAGTAGCTGTATCTCTGCTTAGTTCTTTAGGCTTCAACTACTGCTTTCTGCTGGGTTCCTTTGACTATCATACTGCCCATGTGCAGTTTTGAATTCCAGCAAGGATTTGAAAGGAATTTGTAGGCAGGTTTTAGGGCTTATTTCTCTTAAGTCCCTTCTAATTTATAACTGTTCTGGAAGCCCCAAATGTCTTCTCAGTCTAGTAAGACTGACTGCCACATTCTGCTTGAATTCTATTCCCAAGTGCCCTATACAAGCTGGAAATTGACCTTGGTAAAAACTGGTTAATGTGGAACTCTTATAGTATATTTCCTTTCTTTCAAGGATAGGATTTCATCCAGTTTTTGCCTGCTTTTGGTTGCTCTTCAGTGTCCTCTAATCATTCATTGCTTTTTATATTTTGCTTAGAGTTTATAATTGTCATCGGAAAGAGAGTTAGTTCAATACAAGTTACTCTTGTCATTATCAGAACTCAAATCTTACAATCTCAAGTTTTTAATAAAACAATTAAAGGCAAAATAAACTATATCATTTATTTCCAATCCATTAGGGAAAAAAAAACCACTTTATACAGTTGCACCCTTTAATTCATTTCTTTGCACAAAAAATACAAAAATCAGATTAAAATTGAGACAAGCATTTAAAGGAAAATTATTTGACTAAGAGTTCAAAAATGAACTGTAAATGGTTCACTCTACCAAAAGAATTAGTTTTTGTATAAAATATAAAGAATTTTACACTATAAACAAAGACTGTGGTATACTGATTTAATTTAAAATTCTAGCCTCTGCTTTTCTTCCGATTCTTCCAAAACACAAAGCATATTTGCAAGTTAGTAATCTAATAACCTCAATGGGCAGATTATCAAAGAACAAGCTTTTACCATTAAGATATCTAGATAGTACTGATTCCTTCCCTTGGACCAAAGTTCAATACATCAATAAGTTTCCACTTAGTTTATAAAACTCTGCCACATTAATATGAAGGGAACACTAATGCTTAATGTTTAAACATTATCTTTTAGGAAGTACTATGATAGAGAACTTGATGGAAAATTTAAAAGGTCACAGTCTCAGTCTTATACTAATTCAGAAAATCTCAGCAACTTCTGTCTTCACTGAAAAAGACCAAACCAATCCCTCAATACCTCCTACTTTATCATTATTCTATTTTCATGGCCTTTCTATCTATGAAAAAACACACTTAAATAAAATTTAATTGCAGAAAGTCATAGAAAATAGCTCTCTAGCATTCAACATCAGACTTGATCAGGAAAGAAAAGTAAATGGTATACATGGATGGGTATTCCAGCAATCTAATTTTCTGACCTAATGTTTATGACAACATTAATCTGATGATTGATCTTTTAATATTTGAAATTTTTGTCACTTGAAATTTTTCCAAATAAAAATAGTAAGCTACATTAAATTATTACAGAGCAATTATGTAAATTTTATAGGAGATTTTATTTTTTAAAGTTGAGCAGGAAACACATAGTTCTTTCATATAATTGGACAGTTATCCAAGTATCTGCAGTGTTACTCCCTTTCTAAACAAAAAGACAAAATGAAAATTTTTGAGCACTATTGAAAAATTTTTTATTTGGGATTTTCCCAATAATTGTCATCATGTATATTATTACCACATTAGGTATCAATATTTTATAATTGATGTTTTAATGTTTGAGACTAAAATATGTAGCGTTCTGGTTTAAAAATTTTTTTGTATTTATCTTAACTCATTTTTATTATCTAGGGAGTTCTAAGGTCATACTTGGGAGAGACATGATTTAAGTTATGGCTACAAACAGCATATGATCCTAAGAGTTTATACATCTACATTTAGTTAAATCTTTAAAAAGAACAAAAGTACAATTTATTAGGATGTGTATCTTCATTATAAAATTCTTATCAGTAGGGCAAGGTTTTATTTCAACATATTCTTGCAAAACCAAATATATTTCTCCTAAATTAAAAAATCTTTGCTACTTCTACAAAATTGTCCTTTTCATCATGACACCTTTTTTTATAACATCACTTAAGCACCAAAGAAAAATTCTGTAAACAAATTTTTAACCAGTAAACTAAGGGCAAATATCTATTTGCCTTTATTCAATATTTAAAAGGCCATGATATAAGAGTCTCTACTTTCTACAATGACATTTTGATAATAAAAATGCAGGCATACTTATACAAACAAGAAAAAGAATTACTGTACACTTTCGGGAACAAAAGGCAGGTTAACAGACTAAAACTTCTTAGTTAATAAAGTGAGCACAAGAAACCTATAAAATTTATACAATGTATAAAAATTCAGTAACTTTTTAAAGTTCCACTGGAGAGATTAATAATTATTAAGAATAAAAAGATGGTAGTTCCACTGGCTTATAATTATTCCTGTAAACAGAAAGTAATAAGCAATAATTTAGAAATTTTAGTTCCCAGTATTTCCCTTCTTTTACATTGGAAACACTTTCACAGCAGTTAAAATTGATAATTTAAAACATCAGAGTAATTGTAGGAGAAAATAAATTCCCTCAGGAATAAGTTAACAGTCTATGACAGAATTTTGACAAATCAGAAGAAAAAATACTGCAGGTCACATGAGGATTGGTCTACATATTATATGACAGAAAAACCCTCAAATCTCCTTCTCTATTTTATCAGATTTGCTTTGTTGCTATCATACTGCTTTCTAAGTTGTCTGGTAGCCAGGTAAAAAATTAAAAAGAATACAACTGTTTAACATTTGTAGGCTTATGAAGAAGAAAAAACACCTCAAAATACTTTTTCCTATTCCTGTTACATAGGAAGAAGTTTCATTTGGCACTCTGGATTTGTAAAAAGAAAAGAAAAACAAAAGATACTTATAGTGTTTGGCATTCTAATCACCTATAATGAAGACAACAGCAGGAAAGTAAAATAGGATAAAGGACTAATTAAGAAGACAAATGACCAAAGGCTCTTGTATCTTCTACCATTCACTTGTCTCTAGAATACTTTCACCTGTGACACAATATACAAATTATTATTTACATTATGACTATATTGGTAGAGAAGACCATATTAGTTTTTGTTATGCTTTAACATACAGTGCCCACTGGGATAACCATGACCATCAAGGAAAGCAGGCCTTAAACAACAAAATATTCCATTTGCATTGTATACTTTATTTTACTTGTTTTCTGGTTCACCTTCAAGTTTAGTGCACAGACAATTTTAAGACTCTGAAAAGTCCTGTAAACTTAGGCTGGGCTAATAACTGTTCACTGAAGATCAAGTGTTTCTTTCTTGGTAAGGAAAATGTTCTGTGGTTTTACATAGGTATTTTCTTAAACAGTAGTATCTCCAAAATCCTTGTTCCAACGTATGTATGCTTCTAAGGTTTGAGGGCTCACACTGCGTTTAATTTTTTTCAAGGATTCAGTGAAGTCAGATAATTGAATATTTCTCATCTAGATTTAAAAATATATATAATACAAATTATGAACACAAACTCAGAAATTAACCCAACAATTAAAGTAATACTATTAATGTTATAAATATACATAGATGTATTTTTAGAAAATTATACCAGTTTAACATATTCTATATATTATTTTATATTAGGCAAGTTAACTATATAGCTTTCAAAAGAGCTATACTAACGTCCTTTTATTACTTAAACTTAGACTATTAGTATTACATTTTAAAGCTGAATTTTTTTCCGCTATAAAAACAAAACACATTCATTATAGAAAATTTGACAAAATAAAGACAAGTAGAAAAAAGAATCACATTTTTACCATTCAAAAATATAACCAATCTTTGGTTTATTTTCTTCT
>JAQZBX010051098.1:0-19472 GCA_029593785.1 Cabassous unicinctus | reverse complement strand
AAAAACATGGCCTGGGTCTGTACCAAGGCTGCTAGTGGGAGTTGAGATGTGAGTCACTGTTGATAATGTGACATTTACTGTAGGTCACCAAGACATCGATGTCCCCATATTTTGCAGTTGAAATAGGGCTTTGTAGGAATGAATGTCTAGTTTTTTGAAGGTGATTCAAAACAGGAGTAGAGCATATTTTGCTAGGAAAAATAACAGCATATCCTCCTATCCCTGTTCATTTTGGGAGGCCAAATTGCATAGACCTTCTGGCTCAGGACCAGGAAAAAAAAAAAGGAGATGTTTTAAGATGATGAGAGAGGTTCTTTTTGTGCCACTCTCAGTATATCTGATTTTTTTAAGGTCTGTAGGGTGTTGAATTGGAACAGCAGAGAGCTTTTCCAAACTGAGAAAAAGAACTGGAAGTAAATGCTGATGTTTCCTCTAGGATATGTGTGTCTGTGGCTAGAATGTATGTCACTGAGAAGGATATTCTAAGGAAATTTTTTAAAAAGTAGAAAGGAAAGAAGGTATACATTTTATTTTTGCATAAAAGGATTACTTGGCAAGGTTGTTTTGACTTTCAGGGATCAAGCAAAGTGCCTAGCATAGTTCCCGGTAGATAAGAAATAAGTAAACTCACACGCATACACACACGCACAAACAAAGGTGGGGGATATGCTTGAAGTCTGTTTTGATCAAAGAGATATAGATGTTGCATTTCACATTAGTTCATGCTCTTAAATACTTTCCCCTTCAGACTGTAAGCTCTTGGAAGACAGTGATTGTTTTCCTCTTTCTCCATCCCTCCCTGAGGCAGTCTGCTGTGGTGAGAAGCTTGGGTCAGAGACAAAGGAAGTCCTGGGCTGACAGCCCAGCTCTGATTGATCCTGGGCAAATCCCTTCACCTCAATCTGCCTCAGTGTCCATAACTGTGAAATGCAGATAATGATGCTTACCTTGCAGGGTGGTTGTAATGATTCAGTGAGAATGTTTTTATACCAACAAGCATGAAACATACACCTCATATTTCCATAACTGTCCATCCTCCTTGCCTTTGCTCTTCTACAAAGATCCTGTCTCACATATAGTATGTGATCATTAAGTATGAGCTTTGCATTGAGCAAAGGGGCAGTCCATGACTCTAACTTGGTTGACAGAAATTTCTACATCAGTCGCAGGTTCTCTGGTTTGCAATGTAAAATGGATGTTCAGAAATTCAAGGGTCCGTATTACGGCAGAGCCAGTCTGGCCTTCAATGGCCACAACAGCCCTTTTCCATGCCATATTAGACAAAATCCATGTTGAATCCAAGAAAGTCAATGAAGAAAGAAGGACAGAAAGAGAAGTGTAAGGAAAGAAAATAGAGGGAAAGAGAGGGATAAAAAGAAGGATGCAAATAAATGTGTTTTTGAAAAACTCTTCTAATTCTTTGAGAAGAAAAGACATCAGTGTTGGGCTATACTCTCAAAATAGATCTGAGCAAACATTTGCCAGTGATCTGAAAAAGAAAAATCTTTCCTGATACTTCTCTGTAAATAACAGTGGAACTTGGGATTCCAGGAAAGCAGGGTAGTGCTGAGGCCAGACAAGATCTTGCCTAGACAGCACAAGGTTCTCTTGAGCATTGCTGCCAAAGTTCAGACCTGGTTAGTGACAAGAAAACCTCTGAATGCTGTGGTTTGGATTTTGCTTGTGGCTTGTTTTTAATATGTGAGGTCTTCTCATCCCAAAGAAACCAGACCTTGCCTAATCGAAATCAGAGGGAAAGGCCACACACATTTGAAAGAATGCATGCCATCTTGCCTTTCTTTAAGATTTAGGACTTTCCTAAAAGAAGGAAAGAGAGAGGTGGAAAGGGGGTTAAAGGTGACCCATCCTGCTCCTTTCCTTATATCTAGATTAGCATCTTACAACCTGAGAGTACTCCAGGCATAGTAGTTGATTTTGATAATGGATATGTTACTTGGACCACTAAGTTTGGGAAACGGTTTCAGCAAAGTTAAAGGGTCTTTTTCCTGCAGAGCACAACGATGCTAAATGTGCATTATGTTGACTCTCAGTCTTCATACTAGCTGTCCTTTCTGCATCATTTGACCGTCAACCATTCCATCCTGGAAATACATTGCCTTGTTGGTTCCCTGATTGTCACCCTCCCTGTTTCTTCCTACTTCATTGGCATCTTCTTAGCATTCTTTACTGGCTTCTTCTCTTTTAAACTTGGGGAAACTGGGTATCGGTATTTAGCCCCTTCTTTACTCTACAGACACTCACTTGCTGGGTGGCCACATCAGCTTTATGGACTTTATTTATTTATTTTATTTTTTCTTTTTCTAGTTAGTGTTTTTATTTTTATTTTTAATAATTTTTTTATTTTTTAAAAGATACTTAGATTACATAAATGTTACACAAAAAATACCATGCGTATGCTGATGACTCCTGAATTATTTTTCTCTTAACGTGACCTCACCGAGAGTGTCAAGATCCACACCTTTGACTACATTCATGCCATCTGCACTGGAATACCTAATAGACATTTTACATTTAATATGTCCAAAACTAAACATCTCCTTTCTACTCTCCCACTCTTGACTACCATTGTTTCTACATAGTTTTCCACTTTCGAAAAATCATACTACTGTTTTCCCCATTGCACAGGCCAATTCTTGATTGCTCTCTTTCCAAAA
The DNA here is from genome assembly GCA_029593785.1 of Cabassous unicinctus. NCBI lineage: Eukaryota > Metazoa > Chordata > Mammalia > Cingulata > Chlamyphoridae > Cabassous > Cabassous unicinctus. The sequence goes on along the minus strand of JAQZBX010051098.1, from coordinate 16,797 downwards.
CATTCTACAGCCAATCCAAACCCATGTCTTAACTGTGTTACCTTCAAAATATGCCCTGTCTTACGGTGATGAAAGACATAATGTCTAAATTTTTAAATTTTTTTATTATTTAAAATTTTTAAAAAATTTTGCATTTTATTGGTTATTTCTAAATTTATTTTTTCATTTTCTTATTAATTTAATTTTATTTATTTTTTGTTTCATTTTTGGAGAGGCTCTGGATCACAGAAGGGTCACAACAGTGGCAGGTGAGGATCACTGGTACAGGATGTCACTGATGGGGGGATGCATGGGAAGGGGTTCACTTGGGGCATACTGCTAAGGCATAATAATATGTTCAAGTGTTCATGGGGTATTTTCTCATTGGGTAGAGATCCACATAAATAACCGAAAGAATACTGAATTCCCATCCTGGGGAGTTCTGCTACATTCTCTAATAGGATAGCAAGAATCCTCCTAGTACAAGGACAGTGCTTAGTGAAGGAGGACAGACCATTACACCAGGCCCTTGATATTGATGGTTGTACTTATGAACATTTTCTTGTGAAATTGAAACTTAGCCTAGTATTATACACTGTCTAAGAGTTGCCTCCTGAAAGCTCCCCTGTTTCTCAAATGTGGCCTCTTTCTAAGCTAAACTCAGCATAGAAATGCACTATCTTCCCCCCAGCATGGGACATGACTCCTGGGGATGAACTTCCCTGGCACTGAGGGATTATTACCAACTGCCAACTAGCAATGTATCTGGAAAATGACCTTGACCAAAAAGGGGGGAATGGTAAATGCAAATGAGTTTTTATGGCTAAGAGATTTCAAAGTGAGTCAGGAGGTCATTCCAGAGGTTATGCTAATGCAAGTTTCAGCAGGATCTCATTGACTGTCACAGTAAACAGTGCCTCATATAGCAGGGATCCTGACAGCTCTAGAGACATCCAGAAACCATAAGCAGAGCAGACAGCTCTGGAATTCGGCACCCTGTCAGTAGACCTTATTTTGGAATTTATGCTCCCCAGTGTAACAGAGTTAGACTCATTTATAGGTTCTCTACACATGGCTCTTCTGCCCTGTTTATTTAAACCTATAATTAGCACTCTAGTTGATAAATATATGCCCCAGAAACTTAAATCTTTGATATGTCCATGTGCCAGTTGAGCTTTGAATTTCAGCAGAGTTGTAAAACCTACTCTCCAATTCCAGTTCATTGGACTCACCCAGGACAACTAACAAGGAGATGATGATGGACAATTCCCATCCCAAGGAACAGAGAGTGTCTGCAGCTGCAAGCAAGATAGTTCCATCCATCTGCCCCATGGTATCTAAGCTCCCTCTCATTTAGAAGCAGAGTGAGCATCACCATCCCCAAGTCCTCAAGACTGGGGAATGAGCAATAGACTAATGTAGACATTATTATTCTACTATAGTCTTATTATTATTCTAGCAATAGAAGAGCTCTTATCATTGATATAAAGACTGTGGCCATCAGCATTTCTGAGGGATGGGACAGGGAAGAACAGGTGAAATATGGGGACATTTTCAGGACATTGGATTTGTCCTGCATTACATTGCAGTGACAGATACAGGCCATTGTATATTTTGTCATAACCTTCAAAATTGTGTGGGACAGTGTAAAATATAATGTAAACTGTAATTCATGGTTCAAAGCAATGCTTCAATGTGCGTTCATTAATTGTAACAAATGTACCACGCTAATGAGGGGTGCTGTTGATGTGGGAAAGTGTGTGTATGGGGAGTGGGACATGTGGGAACCCCTTATATTTTTTATGTAACATTTATGCAATCTAAAGCTACATTAAAAATTTTAAAAATTAATTAAAAAATAAGCCCTGAATCTGACCGTTTTTACCATTACCATGCTATTTCAAGTCATAGCCACCTTTCACACTGACTACTGGGATCAACTTCTAAGCAGTCTCCCTGGGACAGTCTTGCTCTTCACAGTCAATTATCAACACAGCATGATTTAAAAAGCAGAAATCAGATCATGTTACTCCTTTCTTCAAAAACCCCCTAAGATTTCCCATCTTACTGAAAATAAACTTAAGAACTTTTCCCCTTTTCCTAGAAGGTCCCACATAATAGGTCCCCTGCTTATCTCTATGACTTCATCTATTACCATTAGCCCCCTCACTCACTTCCCTGAAGACAGCCAGTACCTCTGCTACTCTGAACATACCAAGGTCTGCCTTAGGGCCTTTGCACTTACTGCACTGTTGGTCAGTACTGCTCTTCCTCAGATCCCCAAGTGGCTATTTGACGTTAATTCATTTAGTCAATAAGTACTTTTCTGTCTCTGGGCCTCAGTGATCTTCCTCTGTAAGATGATTTCCATAGAGATTTGCCATACTGTTATACAAGGGAAGTACCACGTGGACAAATACAGAGAGGATCAGAATTTGCAGACCATGATAGTATCAGCACATGATACAGCATCTTGGTTCTGCAAAGTATAACTGACTCATACTGTCAATATCTAACTCAATCAAACTTAAAGACTGACTAGAAATTTAGCACTTTGTCATTTCAATGCAGAATATCAGAGACATTTGAAAATGAAAGCTCAGATCAGTTGTCACCTACTCTGGGAAGCCTTCCCTGATTTCCCTGGCCAGAGTTAATTGCTCACTCTTGTCTCCTCACAAGTACTTAGGCAGTCTCTAGTCAATCATTTGCCATTTTGTATTAGGCTTATAAAAAATATATACTGCTACCTCTTTTACCAGATTATGCCCTTTTCCATTGCTCAGAAACTATTTTATTTTACACTGTGTCCTGAGCATTTAACCAATGTCTGCCACATGCAAGCATTTGGCCAATACTTGTTTGATTAATGATGCCAAAGATTCTATTCCTTATTTTTGCTGATAGTTCATGATAATTTCATGTAGTGAAATACACACAATAGACATTTATTAAATATCACTGAACTGATTGAATGAATGCATGAAAGAGAAGTGATAATTATTGAATATCTTCTATGGGACAATCTTATTCTAGATTCTACCCATGCCATCTTAACATGGAAGCATGCATATGCACTCAAATTTTTGCATAATGGATGTTTATTTCAGGAAAAATTAAAAAATGCAAGTAAGGAAATAAACTAATTACTCATTACTTTACAACTTTACTTATTATCTTAAATTTTTTCACATTTTGTTGGAAAATCTTTTCAGACTCTTTGCAATATATGCATATTTTTCTTTTAAGAATGTGATCATGTCATTGAATTTTATTTTTAAATTGAAATTGATTAGTAATCGCTGTTTATTTGTCTTTTAAGTATGTTGATGGCAGGTTTTTCTTTGGCAATAGATAAATTTTAAGGGTTTTTTTTTTTCTCTGTTATTGTTTATTATTATTGAAATAATGAAAATGCTCTAATAATGACTGAAGTGATGAATGCATAACTATGTGATTATATCAAATATCATTGATGATACACCTTGGATGGATTGTACACTTTATACAGATAGGTAAAAACACTTTGGATAGACTGTACACTTTGTGTACCCATCTGTATTTACCATCTTTATTTTCTTCTTATTTAGTTTGTTCTGATGTCTGCCTTTCCTTTTCCCTCCTTCCCTCCCTCTCCCCTTCCTTCCTTCCTTCCTTTTTTCCAGTTAATCTTAAATCTAACAGGAATTAATTTCATTTTATAGAATAGGGCAAGATCCAACTTATTTTATTTTTCTAAAAGTTAATCAAATTGAGTTTTATATAATAGGAACAATTTACTAAGGGTTTATTATAGTTTAAAATGTTTTGATAACTTGATTTTCTTGGCAAACAACATATAATGTATGAAAAATATTTTTCTGTCTTCTTTAATAATTATCTATTATTTTCTTACTATTGCAATGTCTGTAATAATGTTAGTAGCAGTAGTAATCATAGGTATCTCCATGTCTTTTAAATTTTAAGAGAAATAATTCTATTAACATTGCAGTATTGAATGTGTTGTTAGCCATCTTTTCCCATTTTACTATTTTTTAAAAACAGCAGACAACAGATAAACATGAGAGTCATGCCATTTATGCGAAAGCATAAAAAGTGAGAACTAAATACAAAAGCAAAAGACATGGCAATGAATATAGGTTAAGTAAATCCTTTTTAAAAGTCAAAGTACTATCAAATTGAGTTTTAAAAAGAGGAAAGTTTATTACTATACAGGCTACAAGAGTAATACATAAATAAAAAGGACTCAGGAAAACTAAAATTAAATTTGGCCCAAAGCATTTGTTTACAAGCAAGGACAGTAAACAGGAAAAATAGGCCGTTTATTTGTTATGTGTTATTAAATGGTCTAATCACCACCTTTAGGACATTTTTCAAGTTCCTAGGATATTCTTCAAGTTCCTAGGCCTGGCATTTATGAACCTTCCCCAAACAGAACTACTCACTCCTCTCTGAATACAATGTGGAACTTCCTTTCTCATTTCCCCCGTTTGGTATGTTCTTCCAACTTCCCTTGGCTCTCTTCCTTCATGAGATTCAGACTTGCGTCTCTCCTTCCCAGGAGGCTTCTCCAGTTACTCTCCCCTTTGGTCCTTATCTTCTCCTCTGCTTCTTCCGGTCTGAGTGGGTCCAAAGGAACTCAGGGTGTCACTTGCGTTTCTGTCTATAACGATGTGATGGAGTCCAGCCCAGCGTCATTTCTCGTTTGGATTACAGCAACAGTCCTAATTGGGGTTTTTGTCTCTATGATTTCGATTCATTCTTCCCAATACAGTCTGACTGACCTTAATACAATGAATACAAGAGCATACTACTCTTCTTCCAACCATTCTCTTGCCTTTATGTGTCCTTGGGCGAAGCTGAGGTTCCTTAGCATGACCTCGGGGACTTTTTATGATCTGAGCCCTGCTTGTTCTTCCAATCTCATTTCACTACTCCAGGCTAAGAACTCCTTTCAGATCCCCAAAGCTATCAGGCCTTCTCCTACCTTTGGACCTTTAAAAAAAAATTTTTTTTTCCCATCTTTTCTTTCTGGCTGAAATATTCCTCTTTTCACTCCTCACCTAACTCCCCCTGCCGGTTTTATCCTAGATGTCACTTCTTTGGTGAAACATTCGCTACCCTCCCTCAAAATGGTTTGGTAACCCCACTATGTACTCCCAATGTGATAACCACTCCCCTCCCCCTTAATAAAGCTGTGGAACAAGGCTGGTTTCATTTTCAAATGTCCATTTTCTTTTACAAATGGAAGGGGACTGTATCTGACTTTCTTATATTTCCTAGCATCTAACATAGAACTTGGTATATTGAAGCCAATTCAATATATTTTTGCTCAATAAAAGATTAAAGCTGAAGTTGATGGATCTTTAAACCAATGTTTTTTTTCTTAATGCAGACAGGGTCTAATTAATCAGCACTTATTTGGAAGACATATTTTCAGAGCTGTAGCTTCCAAATGATTTGTGTGTACCCATCAGTAAACCAATGATCTCCTTTTTACTGATCTAAAAATAAACAGGGAGTATCACATTGCCAGAAATGATCTCAGCTCAGTTCTGGGAGGTACATCTCCATTGGAGGCACTTTTGTTGCTCAGCTGCAGAATGGAAGCCCTCTCCAGCAATTTCCAATTAGCTAAAGGGGCTTGGAGATGATTTTGGCAAACTTGATGCAGCTTTGGGCATGAGATTGTTTCATTCCCTGCTGTGCATATATTTCCATCTCTGAAGCTGTGAGTCAGGCTGGTGGAAGCCAAGCAAGTAGTTAGCCAGCACATCCAAGGAGAGTGGAGGTGTCCTTGGCTAGGGTCTTAGATGCTACCTACATGGGGCAGATGCCCTAAAATTGATGCCACTCTCTTCCTATTCAAGTTGTAACTCTGCAACAGGCTCTCTGAAAGAAAGATCTCAAAGTGAAATTATGAATTCCCTATAGTGCTTTCTTAGGTTAAAAAGAGTATTTACTTATTTGTTTATTTATTAAACTAGTTAGCTACCAGAGACCCGAGATATATGAATTCTAGTTCTGCTCTATCATGATTCACTGTGTGACCTTGGGCAAGTCACTCCTTTTCTCTGAACCTCTGTTCTCCCTTCTGCACCACAATTGTGTTGAGAAAGTAATCTCTAAGACTTTGCTTCAACTTTGTTCTCTTAATTATCACGGAGACTAGAAGCAACATTTATTTCACTGTGTTTAAGAAATTGATTAATCCTTCTGCGGGCATTGCTAGCAACTTAACTGTCTTGCTTAGTCATTTATTGCCACTGCCTCAAACAGGTCTGAATTCATCAAAGTTCAACATGCCTGCCAATCTGTAGTAGAATTTAGAAAGGAAGCTGGGCTGCCTTCTGCTAGTTGACTATGGCCAAGTTAAATCAGAAAGGCATTGGGAACTGGAATCCAAAGGATGAGAATGGAGTTTTGAGTGGTATAATCGAATTTAAGATCCTAAATTGGAATCAAGTTTGTGAACACTTTGGACATTATGAAAGTGAATTTCCTTGAAAGAAGCCATCCTTATGCTTTATCAATTAAGAGCTATATGACCTTAGGAGAGTCACATCCAGTCTCTGAGTCTATAAAGTGTGGTTTATGGAACAGGCAGTCTCTAAGATGTTTGTTAGAACATAACTAACATTCATGCAAATGTTACAAATCACAAAGGATATTAATTTACCTTCCGTTTGGACTCGTTACCATGTCTTCATCCTCATATCTAGCTGCTTTCTCAATTATCACTAATGGTCTGAACGTTGACGAGAACAGAAAAGAATAGAAGGCACAGTACCCAACATTGTTTGGGTGCCTTCTCTGAACCAGATCTAGTGCACTATGCTTCAAACACTTTGTCTCCATCAGCCTTCACACCAGCACTGTGATGCAAGAATTTTATTGATGAGGAAAATGATAATTCATATTACATGTAGAAATGCTGCATCAACTAGGTTTATTATTGGAAAAAGTGTATTACTCAAAAACTTTTGATAACAATAATATTTTATTCTCTTGAATTTGTTTTAAATTTGTTTTTTTGTGTGTGTGTTTAATTTTAATCAGAAAACCTTTAACATTTTTGTCTAACTTTGATTTTAGGAGTTGGTGGCATTCAGTGTATTGATTTTTTTTTTTTAAGTTTTATTTTTTTACTTTTCACATTTAGCTCTATGATCCATCTCTAATTAATTCTTTTTTTTTTAAAGATTTATTTATTTATTTGTTTTTATCCATTTTATCCCCACCCCCACCTCACCCCCGTTTTTGCAGTTTTTTGTGTGTCCATTCACTGGGCAATTCTTTGTGTCTGTTTCCTGCCCTCTCCTCTCATCCTTATCTTCCTGTCTTCACCAGGATTCGATCCTGGGAAACTCCGATGTGGAAGAGAGGCATCCTACCGCCTGCACCACCTTAGTTCCTGGTTTATTGGCCCATCTCGCCTTGGCTCTCCCTTGTGTCACTCTCCTGTTACGTCATCATCTTGCTGCGTGGCTCGGCGGGGCCTGACGGTGCACCCACACATGGGGACTGATGGCCCGTGTGCCTTCTATATTTTTTCTTTTTTTAAATTTTTACTGGGAGGTCCCTGAGATCGAACCCTGGACCCTCCATAAGGGAGACAGACGCCTAATCATTTGAGCCACATCTGCCCCTGTATAGATCTTATTGTAACCTTTTTATGTATCCTTCTTGCCTTCTAAGGGTTGTTAAATGATTCAATTTTAATGTAAACAAATAAGCAAACTATTATTCATTTCAACAAGTGTCTTAGGCATGGGTACAGAGGATGGTGAACTTGGGAGAGGAGTGACATGGGCACTTTTACCCCTGCTCCTTTGCTTATGGCTTAACCTACCCATCTGCAATGCGTTCCTTGCACTAGATGCCAAGGGTAAGAAGGTTGGGCATTGCAGACTGGGAGACCTGGGTGTAGGTTGCACTCAAGCTCCTACTGGCTGTATGACCCAGCTCAGTCACAACACTGGGCTTCAAAACATTATGATGTGAATAACCAGACCTACTTAAACGGTGTCCGTTAGGGTTCCATGAGAACATTCACTGACCATCTCTTAATACCAGGTTGACTTCTTTCCATTCAAGATTGTGGCTCATGAAGTAGAGAAACGTCTTTTTTCTGAAGCCTTATGATGCTCTCTCAAGCACTATATTTTAAATAATTTTTTTTCAGAGAAGGCATGTTATACTAAAACTCTCAATCTGTTTTTTTTTTTTTTAAAGATTTATTTATTTATTTATTTATCCCCCCTTGCTGCTTGTGTTTTACTGTGTCCATTCGCTGTGTGTTTCTTCCGTGTCTGCTTATCTCCCCCTTGCTGTGAGGTCCTGCTGCATCAGCCCACCGCGCCACGCAGGCCGGCCGGCCTGCCCTCACAAGGAGGCCCCAGGTTCCGGGGCCTCCCATATGGTAAATGGGAGCTCTATCCATTGAGCTACACCTGCTTCCCTCTCAATATGTTTTGAGTTTGGATGCTTTTAGAGGTTACCAAACAGAAGCAGTTAAAACAAAAAGGGAAAGAAATATAACAAGCATTCTGCAGCCCCTGCATAGTGGGGATCTGGGAGGGTGGGGTGTGGGGGAGGGACGTCCTTAAATTGCAAATTTACACCTAAACAACCCTTTAAATAGCACTTTAAAAAGTAGTACTGCAAGTGATTCCATTTTGAAAATTTGGAAAATCATCTATAGGAAGAAAAAAATCCTTTTATAATCGTACATGAATGTGTGCTTTTTAAGGCAGAAACTTCCACCGAAGAGCATTATATGTGGTTAAAAAATTACTATCTCTCAAACAACTTATGTGGAAAAAACCATCAGGTGATTAAAAAAGGTGACCTCCTGATGACCAAACTATTGAAAATACATGTGGAAAGTTTCAATAAAATTGTTATGAAATAAGGGAATGGAAAAAGCATATTACTAAAGTAATATATTATTTTATATAGGTAAAGGAGATTGATTTCGATAATATGGGTGGGCTCCATTCAATTAGTTGAAAGACCTTGAAAGCAAACATTAAGGTTTCTCTGAGGAAGAAGAAATTCTGCCTCAAGACTGCAGCTTCTAACTCCTGCCCAAGAGTTTCCAGATTGCTGGCCTGCCCTACAGATTTTAAACTTGCCAGCCCCCACAATTGTGTGAGCCAATTCCTTGAAATCTCTCTCTTTATATATGTATTTCTGTATATGTATACAGATGTATGTTTGTGTGTGTATATACATGTAAATACATACATAAATACATTTAGATCCTATTGATTCTGCTTCTATGGGAAACTCTGGCAGATATATCCCATAACTAATTTTTTGATGACATTTATTAAATCATTCATGCAGCAATCAAATATATAGTAACTGATTAAATCTGCAAGGCTCTTGGTGAAGCACTGGATGTTCAGATATGGGGACTGTAAGCACCTTCTCTCTAATGCTGTCACATTTTAATTAATTTATATCAATATCTAAATCAAGCTTTTCCAAGTCCAGCACTGTTAACACTTGTGGTCAGACAGTTGTTTGTTGTGGGATGTACTTACCTGTGCATTGTAGGATATTTGGAGTCATCCCTGGAATCTATGCACTAGATGCCATTAGCAATCCCAGCCCTAATTGTGACAAGCAAAAATGTCTCCAGACATTGCCAAATGTCCCGGGGGCAGTGGGGGTGGGGGGAGACGGCAAAATTGCCACTAATCTATATCAATATCTATGCAAATATCTTGTCCCCCTAACAAGAGTAAGTGCTTCAAGACCCAGAGACATAGTTCTTTATCTTCTTTATGTCTCTCCAGTGCCTACGCAATGAACCATGCATAGTAGATATCTTACCACTATACACTGAAGACATTTTTTAAAATGCTGGTCAGTTTTTTTAAAAACTAAAACATTGAAGAGTAAAACCAAAACACAACTTAGTTTTTTTGTTGTTTTGGTTTTTGTTCTGAACACTTTCTCCCACAGATCTCTGAACAGAGCATTTACAAGCAGTCAGAGTGAGCAGAGGCAAATATCAGAAACTGATGCATTAAAAAAAGAGAGAGAAAAAGGAAAGAATGCTCAAATTTGGTGGTACTTTTAGAGACTTCCAAATGTGAGGCATTATGTAAACACTACTCTGAGGCTTTCGTATTTCTGAATAATAGAGTTCTATTGGTATAATTCTGTAATATTTTGCATTATACAAAGTTTTAAATAAATGCAGATTATGTTATAAAGAAGTTATAATAATTTAAACTAGAGTTGCCAAGAAGGTGTCTCTAGGGACACATATTAGTAAATAAAGAGGAGTGATTTATAATAAGCTTATCAGTATCTGGTATGTAAAGTGCTTGAGAACAGCTTATTCTCTTAATGGTGTTTAAACATTCTTTTCAATGATATCAAAGTTATTTATTTGCTAAGTAAGCCTTCACTCAAAAGAGTGCAGTACCAAACTTCATTCATTTACAGGTATTTATTGAACATGTATGTACAATTTTTCAAGGTTAAAAATGTTAAGGAATTAAATTCATGAAGTTTTATTTAAGATGGTTTAGAAGAATAAAGGCCATTTAAAAGGAAAACAATTATTTGATTAAAAAAAATTTTTTTTGTAAGAGAAGTTGTAGGTTTATTTTAAAAAATCATGAAAAAATAGAGTTCCTATATACCCCCAGTATTATTAATACTTTCACCAGTGTGGTGCCTTTGTTAAAACTGGTAAAAGAATATCTTAAAATTGTACTATTAACTATGGTTCTAAGTTTACATTAGAGTTCACTGTTAGGTTGTACAGTCCTATGGTGTTTTTTAAAATTATTCTAGTAACTTATATACAATCTAAAATTTCCCCTTTTAACTGTGTTCAAAGGATAAAATTCAGTGGTATTAATTATATTCATAATGTTTTGCTACCATCATCACCATCTTTTACTAAAACTTTTCCATCACTGCAAATGGAAATTCTGAACCAATTAAGAATTAACTCCTCATTCCCCACCTCCACGCTGGTGCCTGGTAACTTGTGTTATGGTTTCTGACTCTAAATTTGCTTATTCTAATTCATTTCAGTGAGACCATTCCATACCTGTCGTTTTGTGTCTGGCTTATTTCCCTCAACATGATGTCTTCGAGGTTCATCCATATTGTTGCATATATCAGAACATTTGCTTTTTACAGCTCAGTAAAATTCTATTGCATGTATTCACCACTTTTCGTTTATCCATTCTTCTGTTGATAGATACTTGGGCTGCTTCAATCTTTTGACAATTGTGAATAAGGCCACTATGAACATCGGTGTGCAAATATCTGTTTGAGCCCTTGCTTTCAATTCACTGCCTAAAAGTGAGATTGTCAGATCATATGGAAGTTCCATATTTAACTTTCTGAGGAGCCAACAAACTATATTCCACAGCAGGTGCACCATTTTACATTCCCACAAATAATGAATGAGTGTTCCTATTTCTCCACATCTTCTCCAATATTTGTTCTTCTGTTTTGTTTTTTTCTTTTTGTTAATAGTAGCCATTCTAGCAGGTGTGAAATGGCATTTCATTATTGTTTTGATTTGCATTTCCCTAATGACTAATTATATAGAGTATCTTTTTATGTGCTTATTGGCTATTTGTATATCTTCTTTGGAGAAATGTCTAATCGAGTATTTTGCCTGTTTTTTAATTAGGTTGTGAGGTTTTTTTTGCCTTTTTATTGTTTAATCGAAGGATTTCTTTATATGTTCTGGATATTAAAACATTATTGGATATTTGGTTTCCAAATATTGTCTCCCATTCTGTAGGTTTCCTTTTTACTTTAATGATAAAGTCCTTTGATGTAACAAAAGTGTTTAATTTTGATGAGGTCTCATTTATCTATTCTTTTTCTTTTGTTGTTTGTACATTTATTATAAAGCCTAAGAAACCATTGTTTAATACATTGTGCTGAAGATGCTTCCCTATGTTTCATGCTAGGACTTTTATAGTTTTGAGTTATATTCAGATGTTGGATTAATTTTGAGTTGATTTTTATACATTATGTGAGGAAGGGGTCCATCTTCATTCTTTTGCAAATGGACATCCAGTTACCCCTGCACCAGTTTGTTGAAAAGGCTATTCTTTCCCCATTGAGTGGACTTGGCACTCTTCAAATCAATTGGCCAAAGGTGTGAGGGTTTATTTCTGAACTCTCAATTCGATTCCATTAGTCTATATATCTGTCCTTGTGCCAGTTCCATGCTATTTTGATAATTATGGTTTTGTAATAAGATTTAATATTGGGAAGTATGAGTCCTCCAACTTCATTCTTCTTTTTAAAGATGTTTTTGGCTATTTGAAGCCCCTTTCACTTCCTTAGAATGTGATTGGATTTTCCATTTCTGCAAAGAAGGTTATTGGAATTTTAATTGGGATTGCATTGTGTAGCACTGACATCTCAGCAATATTTAGTCTTCTGATCCATGATCTTTGAATGTCCTTTCAGTTATTTAGGTCTTCTTTTAGCAACGTTTTGTTGTTTTCTGTGTATAAGTCCTTTACTTACTTGGTTAAATTTATTCCTAGATATCTGAATCTTTTAATTGCTATTGAAAGTGGACTTTTTTCCTAATTTACTCTGAAGATTGTTAATTTCTAGTGCATAGAAATGATAGTGATATTTGCATGTTGATCCTTTACCCTGCCACTTTGCTGAATTCATTTATCAGCTCTAGTAGCTTTTTGTGGATTTCTCAGAATTTTCTCTATATAGGAGCATGCAATCTGCAAACAGGGAAAAGTTTATTTCTTCCTTTCCAATTTGAATGCCTTTTCTTTTTTTTTTAATTGCCCAATTGCTCTGGCTAGAATGTCCAGTAAAATGTTGATAACAGTGGTGACAGTGGACATCCTTGGCTTGTTCCTGATCTTAGAGAGAAAGCATTCAGTCTTTTGTCATTGAGAATCATGTTAGCTATATGCCCTTTATCACATTGAGGAAGTTACCTTCTATTCTTAGTTTTCTAAGTGTTATTTTTCAAGAAGTAGTGCTTGTTGTCAAATATCTTTTCTGCATCAATTGAGATTATCATGCGTTTTTTCCCCCCAGCATCCTATTAATGTGATATATTACATTAACTGATTTTCTTATGTTGAACAGCCCTTGCATGCCTGGGATAAATCCTAGTTGATCATGGTGTATAATTCTTTTACACCATGTTAGACTCCGTTTGCTAGTATGTTGGTGATCATGTTTACATTGTATTAATAAGGGATATTGACCTGTAATTTTTCCTTGTGGTATCTCTAGCTTCAGTATGAAGGCGATGTTGGCCTCATAGAATGAGTTAGGGTGTGTTTCCTTCTCTTCAATTTTTTGGAAGAGTTTGAGCAGGATTGGTGTTAATTCTTTTTGTAATGTTTTGAAAATTTCATTGGGTAAGTGATCTGGTCCTGGGGTTTTCTCTTTTGGGAGGTATTATATTACTGATTCAATCTCTTTACTTGTTATTGTTCTGTTGAGATCTTTTATTTCTTCTTGAGTCAGAGTATGTAGTTTGTGTGTTTCTAAGAATTTGTGCATTTCATCTGGGTTATAAAACTTATTGGCATATATATATTCATAGTATCCTATTATAATCCTTTTTATTTCTGGAGTGTGTAGTAATGTTCTTCTTAAACAGAATCAATGAAAGCAAAAGTTGTTTCTTTGAAAAGATTAATAAAAATAGAGTATGCAAAAAACAAAAATCAGATGTGTTGTTGTTGTTGTTGTTGTTCTCTGTTTCACTTAGCTCTTCCATAATCTCTTCTTCTTACCTTCTGCTCACTTTGGGTTTGGTTTACTCTTCTTTTTTGAGATTGTCCAGTTGTGAGGTTGTCTGATTTGAAATTTTTCTTCTTTTTTAATGTAAGCATTTAGAGCTATAAATTTCCCTCTAGCACTGTCTTTGTTGCATCCCCTAATTTTTGGTATTTAATTTTTTATATTAGAGAAGTTCTGAGCTTACAGAACAGTCATGAATAACATGCAGAATTCCCATACATCATCCCTCCACCAACACCTTACATTTTGTGGAACATTTGTTACAGATTATGGAAGAACTTCATCAAAATATTATTACTAACTATGGTCCATAGCTTACATTTCGTATATTTTTCCATATCCTCCTTATTATTAACATCATGTATTAGTATTGTACATTTGTTATAGTGAGAACATTCTCATATTTGCACTGTTAACCACATTCCACCATCTAGCACATGGTTCATTGTGTTATACAGACCCATGCCTTGTACCATCCATCCAAAGTGTACACTCAGTGACTCTCACTTTCATCACAGAATTGTGCAGTCATCGCCTCAGTAAATTTTTGAATGCTTTCCTTAATCCAAAAGAAAAAATCTTATACTCACTTATTATTGATCATTAGCATTGATATAGTACCTCCTTTGACACTGATGCATGAATATTACAATATTGCTGTCAACCATAGTCCATAAGTTACATTAGTTGTATATTTCCCATGCATCATCATATTCTCACAACCTTGTAATAGTGACATACATTTGTTCTAGTTCATAGAACAACATTCTTGTATTTGTACTATTAACCACTCTCCTCATCCACCACCAGGTTCATTGTTCTATTCAGTCCAAGATTATTCTCTAGTTTTTTTTTCAATTGACATGTACATTCTTTCTGCCACAATCACATTTATAAACCAGCTGTGTTAGCTATATTCACTATAATGTATGACCATAAATTCTATCTACCCATTTTCACTCTTTTACAGTCAAGCTAATTACAAATTCTACATAAGAATTAATTACCCCTTTCAACCCTTATCTTATCTCCTAGTAACCTATACTCTGGATTTTAACTCCATGTGTTTATTATTTGTACTTAGTTCATATTATTGAGACCATACAGTATTTGTCCTTTGGTGTATGGCTTATTTTACTCAGCATACTGTCCTCAAGGTTCATCCATGTTGTCATTTGTGTCCCAATTTCATTTCTTCTTATTTATTTTAAAGAAATTTTAGATTACATAAATGTTACTTAAAAAATATAAGAGATTCCCATATGTCCCACTCTTTCCCCCTCCCACACTTTCCCACATTAACAACATTCTTCATTAGTGTGGTACATTTGGTAAAATTGATGAACACATATTGAAGCATTGCCACTAATCGTGTATTATAGTTTATGTTATAGTTTACACTCTGTCTTGCACAATTTTGTAAGTTATGACAAAATATATAATGGCCTGTATCCATCTTTGCAATATTGTGCAGGACAATTCCAATGTCCCCCAAATGCCTCCATATTATACCTATTCTTCCCTCTTCCTCCCCTCAGAACCTCTGGTGGCCACTGCTTCCACATCAATGACAAAAGTTCTTCCATTGCTACAGTAACAATAAGTCTATAGTAGAATAATAGTAAGTCTACTTCAGCCCATTGCTCATCCCCCAATCTTGAGGATTTTGGAATGATGATACCCAATCTGCCTCTAATTGAGAGGGGGCTTAGATCACATGGGGCAGACGGATGGGACTATCTTGCTTGCAGTTGCAGACTCTCTCTGTTCCTTGGGATGGTTGTTGTCCATCATCATCTCCTTCTTAGTTGTCCTGGGTGAGTCCAATGAACTAGAGGGTAGGTGTTGCAACTCTGCTGAGGTTCAGGGTCCAACTGGCACATGGATGGACCAAAGATTTAAGTCTCTTGCACATATAGCTATCAAGTATTGTACTATCTGTTTTCAGGTAGAAGGGGCAGAAGAGTCATGTGTAGGGAAACCACAAATGAGTCCAACTCTGTCACACTAGGAAGCATAAATCCCAAGGTAAGGCCCACTGACAGGGTGCCAAACTCCTAAGCTGTCTGCCCTGCCAATAGGGTCTGGATGTCTCTAGAGCCCCCAGGAGCCCTGCTATTTGAGGAAATATTTACTGTGGCAGTCAATGAGATCCTGCTGAGACATGCATAAGTGCAACCTCTGGAATGACCTCTCGATTCAATTTGAAATTTCTTAGCCATAAGAACTCATTTGTATTTATCATTTCTCACTTATGCTCAAGGTCTTTTTCCAGGTGCATTGCTAGTTGGCACTTGGTAATAATCCCTCAGTGCTAGGGATGCTCATCCCCAGGAGTCATTTTCCACACTGGGGGGAAGATAGTGTATTTATGGGCTGAGTTTGGCTTAGAGAGAGGCCACATTTGAGCAACAAGGAAGCCCTCAGGAGATAACTCTTAGGCAATATATAACACTAGGCTAAGTTTCAATTTCACAAGAAAAGGTTCATAAGTACAATCATCACTATCATGGGCCCAGCACAATGATCTGTCCTCTTTCACTAGGCATCACCTCTGTACTTGGGAGATTCTTGCTGTCCCATTAGAGAATGTTGAAGAACTCCCCAGGATGGGAATTCAATATTCTTTCGGTTATTGTGTGGATTTCCACCCACCGTGACAATGCCCCATGAACACTTGAAGACATTCATATGCCTTAGAGGCATGCCCCAGATGAACCCCCTCCCATGCATCCCCCCATCACTGACACCCAGCACCAATGTTCCTCCCCTGCCATAGCTGTGACTCTTCTGTGATCCAAAACCTATCTAAAGATGAAGGCAAGAAAGTAACCAAATAACAATAATAAGAAAATGAAACAATAATGTTTTAAAAATGCATAAAATACAACATTTTTTTTTAAATAAAAATTTTAAATAATTAAAACCTTTTTTAGACATCAGTCTTTCATCATTGTAAGAATTGTTGTTTTATATGTACAGTGAGATTTTCTTCCATATATTCCCCTAGTGTCTTATGGTTGTTTTTTT
>JAQZBX010051097.1:0-19472 GCA_029593785.1 Cabassous unicinctus | reverse complement strand
CAACTAAAATTTTTCAGTGGTTTACAGTATAGTTTACAATTTGGACTGTACAGTTTAATAATTTTTGATGATATTTACCATGTCCTGTGTCCATTAACGTAAGGTGATGAAGAGTATTTTGCTTTAGAAAACCAAAAAAGAAGATTGTTTCATTTGCTGTTTTGCATGTGTATTCATTTACAAACAACTTCAGGACACTGGTTTCACGTATCTCTCTGTGAACGCAGGAGTTACTTCAAGTTTGAAAGGTAAGTAAGATTCTTGTTTGTTTGGATGTTTTGACCTTTGCTTTCCTTCACATGTCAACACACAGCTTTTACCTGATTCTAAGCATATGCAGTAGTTACTTGACTTTACAAAACTAAATAAGATTTGTTTTTTATATGCTGCTATGCCTGTGTTTTCTCTGAAATTCATCTTCAAAGCTGGTTTCCCGTAACAGGATATGAATGCAACAGTTAATTCAACTATGAAAATTAAGAAAGATACTGGTTTCTTTGGCTGCTATGCAGTTGCTTTCACTCATTATGAATGAAAAAACAGTGCTTTAACCTAATACTATTGCAAAACACTGGTTTATTCAGTTTTCAAAAAAAACCAATATCTCATTACATTGGCAGCTATGCACTTGTTTTCACTTACAAAGAATGTCAAAACACTGCCTTTACTATGCAAATCTGCTGGTTCCTCATTTTATTATTCTAAGTAAGATTCTTGTTTCTTTCCAAGCTATAAATGCATTTTTAATTACAATCAACTTGAAAACACTGCTTTTCCCAACAGTTGGGAGAATGCATTGATTTCTTTGCTTTAGAAAACCAAAAAAGGAACTAGTTTCATTGGCTGATTTGCATGTGTATTCATTTACAAAGAACTTCAGAACACTGGTTTCCCCTAACTCTCTGTGAATGCAGTAGTTACTTCTAGTTTGAAAGATAAGTTAGATTCTTGTTTGTATGGTTGCTATGCCCTTGCTTTCACTCCCATGTCAAAACACAGGTTTTTCCTCAGGCTAACTCAATGCAGTGGTTTCTTCCCTTTAGAAAACTAAATAAGTTTTGTCTTTTACTTCCTTCTATGCCTGTGTTTTCACAGAAGTTCATCTTCAAACCCTGGTTTCCCATAACAGGCTGTGAATGTATCAGTTAATTCAACTTTGAAAGCTAAGTAAGTAACTTGTTTGTTTGGCTCCTATGCCCTTGCTTTCTCTCATTATCAATGTAAAAATACTTTTACCTAATACTATGCAAAAACACCGGTTTCTTCAGTTTTCAAAATTAAGCAGTATACTAATTACATTGGCAGCTATGCACTTGTTTTCACATACAGTGAATTTCAAAACACTGCTTCTACCATGCCAAAATGCCGGTTCCTCACTTTCAAAATCTAAGTAAGATTCTTGTTTCTTAAAAAGCTATACATGTGTTTTCAATTACTATCAATACAAAAACACTGCTTTTCCTTAAGGTTGGCTGAATGCATTGAGTTCTTTGTTTTAGAAAACCAAAAAAAAATTCGTTTCATTGGCTGATTTGCATGTGTATTCATTTACAAATAAGTTCAAGATACTGGTTTCACCTATCCTCTGTGAATGTAAGAGTCATTTCAAGTTTGAAAGGTAAGTAGGATTCATGTTTCTTTGGCTGCTTTGCCCTTGCTTTCACTCACATGTCAACACACAGTTTACCTGAGTCTAAGCCTATTCAGTAGTTTCTTCACTTTACAAAACTAAATGAGATTTGTCTTTTATTTGCTGCTATGCCTGTGCTTTCACTGAAATTCATCTTCAAACACTGGTTTCCCATAACAGGCTGTGAATGCAGCAGTTAATTCAAATTTGAAAGTTAAGTATGATACTTGATTTTTTGGTTGCCCTGCACCAGCATTCACTCATTATCAAAGTAAAAACATTGATTTTACCTAATACTATTCCTAAACACTGGTTTCTTCCGTTTTCAAAACTAAGCAATATATTCATTACATTGGAAGCTATGCACATGTTTTCACTTACAATGAATATCAAAACACTGCTTTTACTACACAAAAGCTGCCGGTTCCTCACTTTGTTAATCTAAGTAAGACTCTTGTTTCTTTCAAAGCTATACATGTGTTTTCAATTACAATCAACTTGAAAACACTGCTTGTCCCTAACGTTGCTTGAATATATTGAGTTCTTTGCTTTAGAAAACCAAAAAAGAAACATGTTTCATTGGTGGAATTGCATGTGCATTCATTTATGAAAATATTCAAGACCCTCATTTCACCTAACTCTTAGTGAATGTAGTAGTTACATAAATTTGAAAGTTAAGTAAGATTCTTCTTTGTTTGACTGCTATACCCTTGCTTTCAGTGACATGTCAACACACAGCATTTGCCAAAGGCTAATCCAAGCCAGTTTTTTCTTCACTTTACAATTCTAAAAAAGTTTTGCCTTTTATTTGTTGATATGCTTGTGTTTTCACTGAAATTCATCTTTGAAATTTTGTTTCCCATAAGAGGCTGTGAATGCATCAGTTAATTCAAATTTGAAAGCTAAGTAAGATACTTGTTTGTTTGGCTGCTATGTG
The DNA here is from genome assembly GCA_029593785.1 of Cabassous unicinctus. Classification (NCBI taxonomy): domain Eukaryota; kingdom Metazoa; phylum Chordata; class Mammalia; order Cingulata; family Chlamyphoridae; genus Cabassous; species Cabassous unicinctus. Next base: position 16,905 of record JAQZBX010051097.1, on the reverse strand, counting down.
CTTGCTTTCACCCATTATCAATGTAAAAACAGTGCTTTTATGTAATACTATGCCAAAACAGTGATTTCTTCTGTTTTCAAAACTAAGCAATATCCTCATTACATTGGCAACTATGCACTTCTTCTCACATAGAATGAATGTCAAAACTGTGCTTTTCCTCTGCCAACGATGCCAGTTCCTCACTTTCAAAATCTAAGTAAGATTCTTGTGTCTTACAATGCTATACATGCATTTTCATTTACACCCAACTTGAAAACACTGCTTTTCCCTTACATTGGCTGAATGCATTGAGTGCTCTGCTTTAGAAAACCAGAAACGAAACATGTATAATGGCTGATTTGCATGTGTATTAATTAACAAGCAACTTCAAATCTCTGGTTTCACCTATCTCTGTGAATGCATTAGTTACTTCAAGTTTGAAAGGTAAGCAAGATTCTTGTTTGTTTGGCTGCTATGCCCTTGCTTTCACTCACATGTCAACACAGAGGTTTTGCATAAGCCTATGCCAATGCCGTGATATCTTCACTATACAAAACTAAGTAATATTTGTCTTTAATTTGTTGCTAGGACTGTGTTTTAATGTAGATTCATCTTCAAATTATTGGTTCTGCCTAAGAGGCTCTGAATACAGCAGATAATTCCATTTGAACGTTAAGTATGATACTTATTGTTTTGCTGCTACTGCACTTGCTTTCACTCACTACCAATGTAAAAACACTGCTTTTATGTAATACTATGACAAAATACTGGTTTCTTCAGTTTTCAAAAGTAAGCAATGTACTCATTACATTGGCAGCTATGCACTTCTTCTCACTTACAATGAATGTCAATACCCTGCTTTTACTATGCAAATCATTCGATTCCTATATTTGGTAATCTAAGTAAGATTCTTGTTTCTTTCAAATCTATACATGTGTTTTTAATTACAATCAACTTGAAAACTCTGTTTTTCCCTAACTTTGGCTGAATGCATTGAGTTCTTTGCTTTAAAAAAACAAAAAAATGACCTTGTTTCATTGGCTGTTTTGCATGTGTATTCATTTACAAACAATTTCAGGTCCCTGGTTTCACCTATCTCTCTGTGAACGCAGGAGTTACTTCAAGTTTGAAAGGTAAGTAAGATTCTTGTTTTTTTGGATGTTTTACCCTTGCTTTCCCTCAACATGTCAGCACACAGCTTTTACGTGATTCTAAGCATATGCAGTAGTTTCTTGACTTTACAAAAATAAATAAGATTTGTCTTTTATATGCTGCTCTACCTGTGTTATTTCCGAAATTCATCTTCAAATGCTGGATTCCCATAAAAGGTTTTGAAGGCAGCAGTTAATTCAACTATCAAAATTAAGTAAGATACTGGTTTCTTTGGCTGCTATGCAGTTGCTTTCACTCATTATCAATGTAAAAACAGTGCTTTAAACTAATACTATTGCAAAACACTGGTTTCTTCAGTTTTCAAAACAAACCAATATCTCACTACATTGGCTGCTATGACCTTGCTTTCACTCACATGTCACCACAGTGCTTTTACCTAAGTCTAAGCCAATGGAGTGGTTTATTCACTTAACCACACTAAATAAGATTTGTCTTTAATTTGCTTCTATGCCTGTGTTTTCACTTAAATTCATCTTCAAAACACTGGTTTCCCCTAACATGCTTTGAATGCAAGAGTTAATTCAACTTTGAAATTTAGTAAAATACTTCTTTGTTTGGCTGCTTTGCACTTGCTTTCAGTCATTATCAATATAGAAAGAGTGCTTTTATTAATGCTAAGCCAAAACCCTGATTTCCTCAGTTTTCAAAAGTAAGTAACATACTCACTACCTTGGCATCTATGCACTTGTTCTCACTTACAATGAAGGTCAAAACACTGCTTTTACTACGCCAAAGCTGCCGATTTCTCACTTTGGAAATCTAAGAAAGTTTCTTGTTTCTTACAATGTTATACATGCATTTTCATTTACAATCAACTTGAAAACACTGCTTTTCCATAACATTTGCTGAATGCATTGAGTTCTTTCCTTTTAAAACCAAAAAAAACTTGTTTCACTGGCTGACTTGCATGTGCATTCATTTACAAATTTCTTCAAGACACTGATTTCATCTAACTCTCTGTGAATGCAGTAGTTACTTCAAGTTTGAAACTATTTAAGATTCTTGTTTGTTTGGCTTCTATGCCCTTGCTTTCCCTCACATGTCAACACTCAGCTTTTGCCTAAGACTATGCCAATGCAGTTGTTTCTTCACCTTAAAAAACTAAATAAGATTTGTCTTTTATTTGCTGCTATGCCTGTGTTTTCACTTAAATTCATCTTTAAACACTGGTTTCCCATAACAGGCTGTGAATGCAGCTGTTTATTCAAGTTTGAATGTTAAGTAAGATATTGGTTTGACTGCTATGCACTTGCTTTCACTCATTATCAATGTAAAAACACTGCTTTTAACTGATACTATGACAAAACACTGGTCCCTTCAGTCTTCAAATCAAAGCAATATACTCATTACATTGGCAGATATGCAATTGTTTTCACTTACAATGAATGTCAAAACACTACTTTTACAATGCCAAAGCTGCCAGTTACTCACTGTTGGACTCCAAATAAGATTCATGTTTCTTAAACTGCTAAGCATGTGTTTTCAATTACAATCTACTTCAAAACATTTGTTTTCCCTAACGTTGGTTGAATGCATTGAGTTCTTTCCTTTAGAAATAAAAAAAAAACATCTTTAATTCGCTGATTTGAATGTGCATTCATTTACAAACAACTTCAAGACACTGGTTTCACTTAATTCTCTGTTAATGCAGTTGGTACTTCACCTTTGAAAGGCAAGTTAGATTCTAGTTTGTTTGGCTCTTATGCACTTGCTTTCACTCACATGTCAACACACAATTTTTGCCTAAGGGTAAACCAATGCAGTGGTTTCTCCAATTTAAAAACTAAAAAATGTGTTGTCTTTTATTTCCTGCTATACTTGTGTTTTCCCTGAAATTCAGCTTTAAATCACTGGCTTCCCATAACAGGGTGTAAATGCAACATTTAATTCAACTTTGAAAGCTGTGAAAGATACTCGTTTGTTGGGCTGCTATGCGCTGGCTTTCACTCACTATCAATGTGAAACCATTGCTTTTACTAATATTATGCCAAAACACTGGTTTCTTCAGTTTTCAAAACTAAGGAATATAATCCTTACATTGCCAGCTATTCACCTTTGTTCACTTACAACTAATGACCAACCACTCCTTTAACTCTGCAAAGCTGCCAGTTCCTCATTTTGAAACCAAAGTAAGATTCTTGTTCCTTACACTGCTAAACATGGGTATTCAAATACAATCAACCTGAAAACACTGCTTTTCCCTAACTTTGGCTGAATTCTATTCAGTTCTTTTTCTTAGAAAATGAAAAAAGAAAATTGTTTCATTGGCCTATATACATGTGTATACATTTACAAACAACTTCAAGACACTGGTTTCCCCTAACAAGCTGTTAATGAAGCAGTTAATTCAACTTTGAAAGTTAAGTCAGATACTTGTTTGTTTGGCTGCTATACACTTGCTTTCATTCATTATCCATGTAAAAACACTGATTTTACCTAATACAATCACAAAACTATGGTTTCTTCAGTTTTCAAAATTATGCAATACACTCAGTACACTGGCAGCAATGCTCTTGTCATCACTTACAACAATAGTCAAAACACTGCTTTTACTATGCCAAACCTGCTGGATCCCCGCTTTGTAAATCTAAGAAAGACCCTTGTTTCTTACATGCTATACATGTGTTTTCAATTACAATCAACTATAAAACACTGCTTTTCCCTGATGCTGGCTGAAAGCATTGATTTCTTTACTTTAGCAAACCAAAAATAAACTTGTTTCATAGGCTGATTTACTTGTGTATTCATTTACAAACAACTTCAAGGCACTGATTTCACTTCCAATGAATGGCAAAGCACTCCTTTTACTATGCAAAAGCTGCTGCTTCCTCAATTTGAAATCCAAGTAAGATTCTTGTTTCTTACAATGCTATACATGTGTTTTCAATTACAATAAACTTGAAATCACTGCTTTTCCCTAATGTTGTCTGAATTCATTATGTTTTAAATTTAGAAAACCAAAAAGGAAACTTGTTTCATTGGCTTATTTGCATTTGTATTCATTTACAAACGCCTTCAAGACACTGGTTTCACATAACTTCCTGTGAATGTAGTTGTTACTTCAAATTTGAAAGGTAAGTAAGATTCTTCTTAGTTTAGATGCTACGCGCTTTCTTTCACTCACATGTCAACACACAGCTTTTACCTAAGGCAAAGCCAATGCAGTGGATTCTTCACTTTACAAAGCAGAATAAGACTTGTATTTTATTTGCTGCTATGCCTGTGTTTTCACTTAAATTAATCTTCAAAACACTGGTTTCCCATAAAAGGCTTTGAATGCACCAATTAATTAAAGTTTGAAAGTTAAGAAAGATACTGGGTTTTTTGGCCTCCATGTGCCTGCTTTCACTCATTATCAATGTAAAAACGGTAATTTTACCGAATACTATGCCAAAACACTTGTTTCTTCAGTTTTCGAAACTAAGCAGTATACTCATTACATGGGCACCTATGCAATTGTTCTCACAATCAATGTCAAAACACTGCTTTTAATATGTAAAGCTGCCGATTCCACACTTTCAAAATCTAAGTAAGATTCTTGTTTCTTACAATGCTATACATGTGTTTTCAATTACAATCAACTTGAAAACACTGCTTTTCCCAAATATTGGCTAATGCATTGAGTTCTTTGCTTCAGAAAACCAAAATACCTTGTTTCATAGCCTGATTTGCATGTGTATTCACTTACAAACAACTTCAAGACACTGGTTTCACCTAACTCTCTGTGAATGCAGTTGTTACTTCAAGTTTGAAAGGTAAGTAAGATTCTTTTTTGTTTGTCTGCTCTGCCCTTACTTTCACCCATATGTCAACACACAGCTTTTACCTAAGGCTAAGCCAATGCAGTGGTCTCTTCAATTTACAAAACAAAATAAGTTTTGTCTTTTATTTGCTGCTATGTCTGTGTTTTCACTTAGATTCCTATTGAAAACACTGGTTTCCGTAAATGGCCGTGAATGCAGCAGTTAACTAAACTATGAAAATTAAGTAAGATACTTGTTTGTTTGCCTTGTATGCACTTGCTTTCACTCATTATCAATGTAAAAATAGTGCTTTCACCTAATACTCTGCCAAAAACCAGGTTTCTTCAGTTTTCAAACCTAAGCAATATACTCATTATGTTCGCAGCTATTCACTTGTTTTCACTTACAACGAATGTCAAAACACTTCTTTTACAATGCCAATGCTGCCGGGTCCTCAATTTTGAAACCTAGGTAGAGTATTTTTCTTACAATGCCATACATGGGTTTTCAATTACATTCAACTTGAAAACACTGCGTTTCCCTAACGTTGGCTGAATTCATTGAGTTCTTTGCTTTAGAAATCCAAAAAAGTAACTTGTTTCATTGCCTGATTTGCATGTGTATTCATTTACAAACCACTTCAAGACACTGGTTTCACCTAACTCTCTGTGAATGCAGTAGTTACTTCAATTTTGAAAGGGTAGTAAGATTCTTGTTTGTTTGGCTGCTATTCCCAACTTTCACTCACATGTCAACACACAGCTTTGACCTAAGGATATGCCAGGGCAGTGGTTTAAACACTGGTTTCCCATAATATTCATCTAATGCAGCAGGTAATTAAACTTTGAAAGTTAAGAAAGATACTGATTTTTTTTTTGGGATGCTACGCTCTTGCATTCACTCATTATGAATGTAAAAACAGTGCTTTTAACTAATACAATGCCAAAACACTGGTTTCTTCAGTTGTCAAAACTAAGCAGTATACTCTTTACATGGGCAGCTATGCACTTGTTCTCACTTAAAATCAATGTCAAATCACTGCTTTTACTATGTAAACCTGCCGGTTCCTCACTTTTGAAAATTAAGTAAGATTCTTGTTTCTTACAATGCTATACATGTGTTTTCAATTACATTGTACTTGAAAACACTGCTATTCCCTAACTTTGGCTGAATGCATTGAGTTATTTGCCATAGAAAACCAAAAAAGAAACTTGTATCATTGGCTAATTTTTATGTGTTTTCATTTAAAATCTACTTCAATACACTGGTTCAACCTAACACTCTGTGATGGCAAAAGGTTCTACAGTTTAAAAGGTAAATAAGATTCTTGTTAGTTTGGTTGTTATGCCCTTTGTTTCACTCACTTAACACACAACTGTTGGCTAAGGCTAAGCCAATGCAAAGGTTACTTCACTTTACAAAACTAAATAAGATTTGTCTTTTATTTCCTGCTATGCCTGTGTTTTAACCTAAATTCATCTTCAAAACACCGGTTTCCCCTAACAGGGTGTGTTTACAGCAGTTAACCAAACTTTGAAAGGTAAGTAAGATACTGTTTTTTTCACTTCTATGTACTGGCTTTCACTCATTATCATTGTGAAAACTCTGCTTTTACCTAATACTATGCCAAAAACTGGTTTCTTCCGTTTTCCAAAGTAAGCAGAATACTCTTTACATTGGCGGGTATGCCCTTGTTTTCACTTACAATGAATGTCAAAATATTACTTTTACTATGCAAAAACTGCCGGTTCTTCACTTTTGAAACCTCAGAAAGATGCTTGTTTCTTACTTTGCTTTACCTGTGTTTCAGTTACAATCAACTTGAAAACACTGCTTTTCCCTAACGTTGGCTGAATGCATTGAGTTCTTTGCTTTAGAAAACCGAAAAAGACACATATTTCATTGGCTGATTTGCATGTGTATTCATTCAGAAACAATTTTAAGACACTGATTTCACCTAACTCTCTGTGAATGCAGTAGTTACTTCAAGCTGAAAGTAAATAAGATTCTTGTTTGTTTGGCTGCTCTGCCCTTGCTTTCACTCACATGTCAACATACAGCTTTTACCAAAGGCTAAGCCCCTGTTGTGTTTTCTTCATATTACAAAACTAAATAAGTGTTTTCTTTTATATGAACCTATGCCTGTGTTTTCACTTAAATTCATCTCCAAAACAATGGTTTCCAGAAACAGGAAGTGAATGCAACTTTTAATTCAGCTTTGGAAGCTATGTAAGTTGTTTGTTTGTCTGCTATGCGATGGCTTTCACTCATTATCAATATAAAAACATTGCTTTTACCTAATACTATGCCAAAACACAGGTTTCTTCAGTTTTCATATCTAAGCAATATACTTCTTCCTTTGGCAGGAATACACATTTTTGTCAGTTACAACGAATGACCAACCACTCATTTGACTCTGCAAAAGGTGCTGGTTCATCACTTTTGAAACCTAAGTAAGATTCTTTTTTCTTACACTGCAAAGCAAGTATTTTCAATTACAATGAACTTGAAAACACTGCTTTTCCCTAACGTTGGCTGAATGTATTGAGTTCTTCGCTTTTGAAAACTAAAAAAAGAAACGTGTTTCATTGACTGATTTGCATGTGTATTCATTTACAAGCAACATCATCCACAAGTTTCATGTAACTCTCTCTGAATGCAGAAGTTACTTCAATTTTGAAGGGTAAGTAAGATTCTTGTTTGTTGGCTTGCTATGCCCTTGCTTTCACTCACATGTCAACACACAGCTTTTGCCTAAAGCTAAGCAAAAGCAGTGGTTTCTTCACTTTATAAATCTAAATAAGATTTGGCATTTAATTGCTGCTATGCCTGTGTTTTCAATTAAATTCGTGTTCAAAATTCTGGTTTCCCGTAACAGTCTGTGAATGCAGCAGTTAATTCAACAATGAATGTTGCAGAAATACTTGTTTGTTTAGCTGCTCTGTGCATGCTTTCACTCATTATCCATGTAAAAACACTGTTTTACTAATAATATGCCAAAACACTGGTTTCTTCAGTTTTCAAAATTTAGCAATATACTTATTACATTGGCTGCTATACACTTGTTTTCACTTACAATGAATGTCAAAACAATGCTTTTACTATGCCAAAGCTGCCGGGTTCTTTACTTTCAAAATATAAGCAAGATTCTTCTTTCTTACAATGCTATACATGTGTTTTCAATTACAATCAACTTGAAAACACAGCTTTTCCCTAACGTTGCCTGAATGCATTGAATTCTTTGCTTTAGAAAACCAAAAAAGAAACTTGATTCATTGGCTGATTTGCATGTGTATTTATTTACAAACAAATTCAAGGCATTGGTTTCACCTACCTCTGTGAATACAGTAGTTACTTTAAGTTTGAAATGTAAGTAAGATTATTGTTTGTTTGGATGCTATGCCCTTGCTTTTACTCACATGTCAACACAGATTTACTTGAGGCTAATTCTATGCAGTAGTTTCTTCACTTTACAAAACTAAAAAGATTTGTCTTTTATTTGCTGCTCTGCATGTGTTTTTACTGAAATTCATCTTCACAAGCCGAGTTCCCCATAACAGGCTTTGAAGGCAGCAGGTTAGTCAACTTTGAAAACTAATTAAGAAACTTGTTTGTTTGGCTGCTATGCGCTTGCATTCACCCACTATCAATGTAAAAACAGTGCTTTTACCTAATGCTATGCCAAAACACTGGTTTCTTCAGTTTTCAAAACTGAGCAATATACTCATTACATTGGCAGTTATGCACTTGTTTTCACTTACAATGAATGTCAAAACACTGCTTTTACTATGTCAAAGCTGCTGGTTATTCACTTTCAAAATCTAAGTAAGATTCTTGTTTCTTATGAAGCTATAAATGTGTTTTCAATTACAATCAACTTGAAAACAATACTTTTCCCTAACGTTGGCTGATGGCATTGAGTTCTTTGCTTTAGAAAACCAACAAATAAACTTGTTTATTTGGCTGATTTGCATGTGTATTCATTTACAAACAACTTCAAGACACTGGTTTCACCTAACTCTCTGGAAAGGCAGTAGTTACTACAAGTTTGAAAAGTAACTAAGACTCTTGTTTGCTTGGCTCGTATGCCCTTGCTTTCACTCACATGTCAACACCCAGCATTTATGTGAGGCTACTCCAATGTAGTTTTCTCTTCATTTTATGAAACTAAATAAGATTTTTCTTTTATTTGCTGCTATGTCTGTGTTTTCTCTGAAATTCATCTTCACAACACTGGTCTCCCTTAACAGGGTGTAAATGCAGAAATTAATTCAACTTTGAAAGCTAAATAATATACTTGTTGTTTGGCTTCTATGCCCTTGCTTTCACTAATTATCAGTGCAAAAACACTGCTTTTACCTAATACTCTGCCAAAACAGTGGTTACTTCAATTTTCAAAACCAAGCAATATACTACTACATTGGCAGCTATGCCCTTGTTTTCACTTGCAATGAATGTCTTAACATTGCTTTTACTATGCAAAAGCTGCCGGTTCCTCACTTTGTTAATCTAAGTAAGATTCTTGTTCCTTTCAAAGCATTACATTTGTTTTCCATTACCATAAGCTTGAAAACACTGATTTTCCCTATTGTTGGCTGAATTCATTGAGTTCTTTGCTTAAGAAAACAAACAAGAAACATGTTTCATTGGTTGATTTGCATGTATTTATTTACAACTACTTCAATACAATGGATTCAGTTAACTGTCTGTAAATGCATTAGATACTTCAAGTTTGAAATGTAAGTAGATTCTTGTTCATTTGGCTGCTATGCCCTTGCTTTCACTAACATGTCAACACACAGCTTTTGCCTAAGGCTAAGCAATGCAGTGGTTTCTTCACTTTACAAAACAAAATAAGTTTGTCTTTTATTTGCTGCTATGCCTGTGGTTTCTCTGAAATTCATCTGCAAAACACTAGTTTCCCATAACAGGCTGTGAATGCAGCAGTTAATACAACTTTGAAAGTGAAATAAGTGACGTTTTGTTTGGCTGCTATGCACTTGTCTTTACTCATTATCAAGGTAAAAACAGTACTTTTACTTAATACTATGCCAAAACACTGGTTTCTTCTGTTTTCAAAATTAAGCAATATACTCATTTCATTGGCAGCTATGCACTTGTTCCCAGTTACAATGAATATCAGAACACTGCTTTTACTATGCCCAAGCTGCCGGTTCTTCACTTTCGAAATTTAAGTAAGATTCTTATTTTTTACAATGGTATACATGTATTTTCAATTACAACCAAATTCAAAATAATGCTTTTCCCTAACTTTGGTTTAATGCATTGAGTTCTTTGCTTGAGAAAACCAAAAATGAAACTGGTTTCTTTGTCTTATTTGCATCTGTATTCATATACAAACAAATTCAGCACACTGCTTTCACCTAACTCTCTGTGAATGCAGTACTTACTTCAAGTTGAAAGGTAAGGAAGAGTCTAGTTTGTTGGCTGCCATGCCCTTGCTTCAGTCACATGTCAACACACAGCTTTTAAATAAGACTAAGCCAATGCAGTGGTTACTTCACTTAAAAACTAAATAAGATTTGTCTTTTATTTGCTGCTATTCCTGGGTTTTCACTGAAATTCATCTTTAAATTTCTGGTTTCCCATAACAGGTTGTGAATGCAGCAGTTAATTCAACTTTGAATGTTAAGTAAGATGCTTGTTTGATTCGCTACTATGCACTTGCTTTAACTCATTATGAATATAAAAACACTGCTTTTACGTAACACTATGCCAAAAAACTGGTTTCTTCAGTTTTCAAAAGTTAGCAATATACCCATTACATTTGCAGTTTTTCCCTTGTTTTCACTAACAATGTATGTCAAAAAAATATTTTTACTATGCAAAAGCTGCCAATTCCTCACTTTTGAATTCTAAGTAAGATTCTTGTTTCTTACAATGCTATACATGTGTGTTCAATTACAAACAACTTGAAAACTCTACTTTTACCTAAGGTTGGCGAAAGCATTGAGTTCCTTACTTTTGAAAACCAAAAAAAGAAACTTGTTTCTTTCACTGATTTGCATGTGTATTCATTTACAAACAACTTCAAGACACTGGATTCACCTAATTCTCAGTGAATGCAGTAGTAACTTCAAGTTTGAAGGTAAGTAAGATTCTTGTTTGCTTGGCTGCTCTTCCTTTGCTTTCCCTCATATGTCAAAACACAGCTTTTACCTAAGTCTAATGGAATTCAGTGGTTAATTCACTTTACAAAACTAAATAAGATTTGTCTTTTATTTGCTGCTCCACCTGTGTTTTCACTTAAATTCATCTTTAAAACCTTGGTTTCCCATAACAGGCTGTGAATGCAGCAGTTAATTGAACTTTGTAAGTTAAGTAAGATACTTGTTTGTTTTGTTTCTATGCGCTTTCTTTCACTCACTAACAATGTAAAAACGCTGTTTTTACCTAACACTATGCCACAACACTGGTTCATTCAGTTTGCAAAACTCAGAAATATACTCATTACATTGCAGCTATGCAATTGTTTTCACTTACAATGAATGGCAAAACACTGCTTTAACTATGCCAAAGCTGCCGTTTCCTCAACTTCAAAATCTAAGTAAGATTCTTGTTTCTTACAATGCTATACATGTGTTTTCAATGACATTCAACTTGAAAACACTGCTTTTCCCTAACATTGGCTCAATGCATTGAGTTCTTTGCTTTAGAAAACCCAAAAAGAAACTTGTTTCATTGGCTGATTTGCATGTGTATTTATTTACAATCCACTTCAAGACACTGGTTTCACCTAACTCTCTGTGAATGCAGTTGTTACTTCAAGTTTGAAAGTTACATAAGATTCTTGTTTGTTTGCCTGCTTTGCCCTTGCTTTCACCCACATGTTAACACACAGCTTTTGCCTAAGGATAAACCAATGCATTGGTTACTTCACTTTACAAAACTAAGTAAGATTTGTCTTTTACTTCCTGCTATGCCTGTGTTTTCACTGAAATTCATCTTTAAAACACTTGTTTGCCCTAACAGGCTGTGAATGTAGCAGTTAATTCAACTTTGAAAGTTAACTCAGATACTTGTTTTTTTGGCTGCTATACACTTGCTTTCAAACATTATCAATGTAAAAACACTGCTTTTACCTAATACTATGCCAAAACACTGGTTTCTTCCATTTTCAAAACAAAGAAATATATGCCCAGCATTGACAGCTATTCACTTTTAGTCCCTTACAACGAATGACCAACCACACCTTTTATTCTGCAAAAGCTGCTGGTTCCTCACTTTGGAAATCTAAGTAAGATTTTTGTTTCTTACAATGCTATATATGTGTTTTCAATTACAATCAGCTTGAAATCACTGCTTTTACTTTATGTTGACTGAATGCATTGAGTTCTTTGCTTTAGAAAACCAAAAACGAACTAGTTTCTTTGCCTGATTTGCAATTGTATTTTTTTACAAACAATTTCAAGACACTGGTTTCACCTATCTCTCTGTGAATGCAGTAGTTACTTCAACTTTGAAAGTTAAGGAAGATTCTTGTTTGTTTTCCTGCTTTGCCCTTGTTTTCACTCACATGCCATCACACAGTTTTGCCTAATGCTAAGCCAATGTAGTGCTTTCTTCATTTTACAAAATTAAATAAGTTTGTCTTTTATTTGCTGCTATGCCTCTGTTTTCCATGAAAATCATCTTCAAAACACTGGTATTCCATAACAGGCTTTGTATGCAGCATTTAATTAAACTTTGAAAGTCAAGTAATGTACTTGTTTGTTTGGCTGCTATGCGCTTGCTATCAGTCATTATCAATGTAAAAACACTACTTATACCTAATACTATGCCAAAACACTACTTTCTTCTGTTTTCAAAGCTAAGCAATATACTTATCACATTGGCAGGTTTGCACCTGTTCTCACTTACAATAAATACCAAAACACTACTTTTACTTTACCAAACATGCTGGTTCCTCACTTTTGAAATCTATGTAAGATTCTTGTTTCTTATAATGCCATATATGTGTTTTTAGTTACAATCAACTTGTAAAAACTGTTTTCCCTATCGTTGGCTGAACACATTGAGTCCTTTGTTTTAGAAAACCAAAAATGTAACTTGTTCACTGGCTGATTTGCTTGTGTATACATTTACAAACAACTTCAAGACACTGGCATCACCCAACTCTCTGTGAATCCAGTAGTTCCTTCAAGTTTGAAAGGTACATAAGATTCATGTTTGTGTGGTTGCTATGCCCTTGCTTTCACTAACGAGTCAACACACAGGTTTAAACTAAGGCTAAGCCAATGCTGTGGTTTCCTCACTTTACAAAAATAAATAAGAGTTGTCTTTTATTTCCTGCTATGCCTTCGTTTTCACTTAAATTCATCTTCAAAAGACTTGTTTCCCGTGACTGGCTGTGAATGCAGCAGTTAATTCAACTTTGAACCTTAAGTATGACACTTGTTTGTTTCGCTGCTATGCACTTGCTTTCACCATTATCAATGTAAAAACACTGCTTTTACCATATACTATGCCAGAACACTAGTTTCTTCTGTTTTCAAAACTTAGCAATATACTCATTACATTGGCAGCTATGCACGTGTTCTCACTTACAATGAATATCAAAACACTGCTTTTACTATGCCAAAGCTGCCCGTTCCTCAATTTTGATATCAAAGTAAGATTCTTTTTTCTTAAAATTATATACATGTGTTTTCAATTTCAATCAACTTGAAAGCACTGCTTTTCCCTAAGGTTGGCTGAATGCATTGAGTTCTTTGCACTAAAAACAAAAGGGAAACTTGTTTAATTGGCTGATTTTCATGTGTATTCTTTTACAAGATACTTCAAGACACTGATTTCACAGAACTCTCAGTAAACGCAGTAGTTGCTTTAAGTTTGAAAGTAAGTTTCTTGTTTGTTTTGCTGCTATGCCCTTTCTTTCACTCACATGTCAACACACAGATTTGCGTAAAGCTAAGCCAATGGAGTGGTTACTTCAATTTACAAAATTAAATAAGATTTGTCTTTTATTTGATGCTATGCCTGTGTTTTCACTTAAATTCATCTTCAAAACACTGGTTTCCTGTAACAGGCTGTGAATGCAGAAGTTAATTCAGCTTTGAATGTTAAGTGAGATACATGATTGTTTGGCTGTTATATGCATGCTTTCACTCATTATCAATGTAGAAACACTCCTTTTACCTAATACTCTGACAAAACACTGGTTTCTTCACTTTTCAAAACTAAAAAATATACTCATTACATTGCCAGCTATGCACATGTTCTCACTTACAATGAATGTCATAAAACTGCTTTTACTACGCCAAAGCTGCCGGTTACTCACTTTGGAAATCTAAGAAAGATTCTTGTTTGTTACAATGCTATACATGTGTTTTCAGTTACATTCAAATTGAAAACACTGCTTTTCACTAACGTTGGCTGAATGAATTGTGTTCTTTGCTTTAGAAAACCAAAAAAGAATCTTCTTTCATTGGCAGATTTTCAGGTGTATTCATTTAAAAACTACTTCAAGACACTGGTTTCACCTAACTCTCTGTGAATGCAGGAGTTCCTTCAAGTTTGAAATGTAAGCAGGATTATTGTTTGTTGGGATTCTATGCCCTTCATTTCACTCACATGTCAACACACAGGTTTTACCTGAGGCTAAGCCAATGCAGGAGTTTCTTGACTTTACAAAACTAAACACGATTTGTTTTTATTTGCTCCTATGCCTGTGTTTTCACTGAAATTCATCTTCACAGCAGTGATTTCCAATAACAAGTTGTGAATGCAGAAGTTAATTCAACTTTCAAAGCTAAGTAAGATACTTGTTTGTTTGGCTGCCATGGGCTTGTGTTCACCCATTATCAATGTAAAAACAGTGCTTTTGCCTCATACTATGACAAACATTGGTGACTTCAGTCTTCAAACTAAACAATATACTCATTACATTGGCAGCTATACACTTGTTCTCGCTTACCTTGGATGTCAAAACACTGCTTTTGCTATGTCAAAGCTGCCGGTTCCTCACTTTCTAAATCTAAGTAAGATTCTTGTTTTTTAAAAATTAATACATGCGTTTTCAATTACAATCAACTTGAAAACACTGATTTTCTGTAATGTAGGCCTAATGCATTGAGTTCTTTTCTTTAGAAAACCAAAAAAGAAACTTGCTTCATTGGCTGATTTACATGTGTGTTGATTTACAAATAAATTCAAGACAGTGGAAACACCTAACTCTCTGTGAATGCAGTAGTTACTTCAAGTTTGAAACTAAGTATGATTTTTGTTTGTTTGGGTGTTTTGCCCTTGCTTTCACTAATATGTCACCTCACAGATTTTACCTAAGTTTATGCCAATGCAGTGGTTTCTTCACTTTCCAAAACTAAATAAGATTTGTCTTTTATTTGCTGCTATACCTGTGTTTACACTAAAATTCATCTCCAAAACGCTGGTTTCCCTAAGAGGCTGTGAATGCTGCAGTTAATTCAAATTTGAAACTTAAGAAAGATACTTGTTTGATTGGCTGCTATGCGCTTGGTTTCAGTCATTATCAATGTAAAAAATCTCCTTTTACCTAATACTATGCCAAAACACTGGTTTATTCAGTTTTCAAAGCTAAGCAAGATACTCCTTACATTGGCAGCTATTCACATTTTTTGCTTACAATGATTGACCAACCCCTCATTTTACTCTGCAAAAGCTGCCGGTTCTTCACCTTTGAACCCTAAGTTAGATTCTTGTTTCTAACACTGCTAAGCATGTGTTTTCAATTCCAATCAACTTGAAAACCCTGCTTTTCCCTAACGTTGATTAGGGAACCAACGTTTGGTTATTTTCCCTAACCAAAAAAGAAACTTGTTTCGTTGGCTGATTTGCATGTGTATTCATTTACAAACAACTTCAAGATATTGGTTTCACGTAACTCTCTGTGAATGCAGTAGTTACTTCAAGTTTTAAAGGTAATTAAGTTTCTTGTTTGTTTGGCTGCTATGCACTTGCTTTCAATCATTATCAATGTAAAAATACTGCTTTTACCTAATACTATACCAAAACACTGTTTTCTTCCGTTTTGAGAACTAAGCAATATACTCATTTCATTGGCATCCATGCACTTGTTTTCACTTAAAATGAATGTCAAAACAAAGCTTGTCTTATGCAAAAGCTGCTGGGTCCTCACTTTTGAAATCTGAGAAGGATTTTTTTCTTACAATGCTATACATGTGTTTTCAATTACAATCAACTTGAAAACACTGCTTATCCCTAACGTTGGCTGAATACATTGAGTTCTTTGCTTTAGAAACCAAAAAAAAAACCAAACTTGTTTAATTGGCAGATTTGCATGTGTATTCATTTACAAACAAATTCAAGACACTGGTTTCCCTAACTCTGTGATGCAGTAGTTACTTCAAATTTGAAAGGTACATAAGATTCTTGTTTGTTTGGCTGCTATGCCCTTGCCTTCACTCTCATGTCAACACACAGCTTTTAACTAAGTCAAAGCCAATGTTGTAGTTTCTTCACTTTACAAAACTAAATAAGTTTTATCATTTATTTCCTGCTATGCCTGTGTATTCACTTAAATTCATATTCAAAATCCTGGTTTCATGTAACAGGCTGTGAATGCAGCAGTTAATTCAACTTTGAATGTTAACACAGATACTTGTTTTTTGGCTGCTATGCAAATGCTTTCAATCATTATCAATGTAAAAATCCTGCTTTTACCTAATACTATGTCAAAACACTGGTTTCTTCAGTTTTCAAAACTAAGCAATATACTCATTACATTGGCAAATTTACACTTGTTTTAACTTACAATGAATATCACAACACTGCTTTTACTATGCAAAAGCTGCCCTTTACTTACTTTGGAATTCTAATGAAGATTCTTGTTTCTTACATTGCTAAGCATGGGTTTTCAATTACAATCAATTTGAAAATACCACTCTTCACTAAAGTTGGCTGAATGTATTGAGTTCTTTGCTTTAGAAAACCACAAAAGAAACTTCTTTCATTGGCTGATTTGCATGTGTATTCATTTACAAACAACTTC
>JAQZBX010051096.1:0-19472 GCA_029593785.1 Cabassous unicinctus | reverse complement strand
AATCACTTGAGCCACATCCTCTTCCCTCTTTCATTCTTTTGGTTATGGATATCCAGTTCTCCCAGCACCATTTGTTCAAGATTGTTTTGTCCCATCAACATGGACTTGGTAGTTTTGTCAAAAACCAGTTGGCTGAAGAGGTGAGGATTTACTTCTGTTCTCTCAATTCTATTCCACTGATTGATATGTCTATCTTTATGCCAATACCATGCTGTTTAGACCACTGTAGCTCTGTAATATGTTTCAAGTATAGGCAGTGAAATTCCTCCCATATTGCTCTTTTTAAAAAAAATTTTTGGACTATTCAGATGCACTTTCCCTTCCAAATGAATTTGGTAGTTGCCATTCCTATTTCTGTAAATAAGCTGTTGAAATTTTGATTGGTATTGAATTGAATCTCTGAATCAGTTTGGGTAGGCTTGACATCTTCACGATATTTAGTATTCCAATCCATGAACATGGAATATCTTTCCATTTGTTTAGGTCTTCATTGATTCTTTTAGCATTGTTTTTTAGTTTTCTCCATATAGGTGCTGTACTTCTTTGGTTAAATTGATTCCTGGGTATTTGAGTCTTTTTGTTGCTACTGTAAATGGATTTCCCCCCTAATATCTTGCTCAGTTTTTTCAATATTAGTGTAAAGAAGCATTACTGGGTAGTGGCTGTGGCTCAAGTGGTTGAGTGCCCACCTCCCACAAGGGAGGTCCCTGGTTTGGTTCACAGTGCATCCTGAAAAAAGAAAAACAAACAACACACAAAACAAATGAAAAAATCAACTCAGGGAAGGCAATGTGGCTCAGTGGTTGACAGCCGGTTTCCTATGTAAAAGGTCCTGGGTTCAATCCCTGGTACCTTAAAAAAAAAAAAAAAAAGGCATTACTGATTTTTGGGTGTTGATTTTGTCATAGACACTTCTGAGTTTTCTAACTATGGGTTAATATATACTTCCTCTTTTCCTATTTGCATGCCTTTTATTTATTTTTTTCTTGTCTAATTGTTCTACATAGAACTTCTTGTACAATGCTGAATAACAATAGTGACAATGGACATCCTTGTCTTGTTCCCAATCTTAGAGAGAAAGCCTTCAACCTTTCCCATTGAGTATGATGCTGGCTGTGAGTTTTTCATATATCCCTTTTAACATATTGAGGAATGATCCTTCTATTCCTATTTTTTGAAGCGTTTTTATCAAGAAAGGATGCTGGCTCTTATCAAATGTCTTTTCTGCATCGATCGAAATGATCATGTGGATTTTTTTTCCCTTCAATTTCTTAATGTGGTGTATTACATTAATTGATTTTCTTATGTTGAACCATCCTTGCGTACCAGTAATAAATCCGACTTGGTTGTGGTGTATAGGTCTTTTGTTATGCTGTTGGATTCTATTGGCAAGTATTTTGTTTAGAATGTTTGCATCTACATTCATTAGAGAGATTGGTCTGTAATTTTCTTTTTTTTGTAGTGTGTTTATCTGGCTTTGGTATTAGAATGATGCTGGTTTCATAAATGTGTTGGACAATTTTCCATCCTCTTCAATTTTTTTGGAAGAGTTTGTACAGGATTGGTATTAATTCTTCTCAAAATGCTTGGTAGAATTCATCTGTGAAGTTATCTGGTCCTAGGCTTTTCTTTGTTTGGAGATTTTTGATGACTGATTCAATCACTTTAAATGTGATTGGTTTGTTAAGTTCTTGTATTTATTGTAGGGTCAGTGTAGATTCTTTGTGCATTTATAGTAATTTGTCCCTTTCATTTAGGTTGTCTTGTTTGTTGGCATACAGTTTCTCATAATATCCTCTAATGATCCTTTTTTATTTCTGTGGAGTCAGTCTTCACCCCTTCTTTCTGATTTTATTTATTTGTATATTCTCCCTTTTTTTCTTTGTTAGTCTAGCTTGGGGTTTGTCAATTTTATTGATCTTCTCAAAGAACAAACTTGGGTTTTGTTGATTTTCTGTATTTTTTTTTTTTTCTTCTCAATTTCATTTATTTCTGCTCTAATTTTTGTTATTTATTTCCTTCTGCTTGCTTTGGGAACAATTTGCTGTTCTTTTTCTAGTTTCTTCAGTTGTTCAGTTTGATCTTTGATTTTAGCTCTTTCTTCTTTTTGAATATAGGTGTTTAGGGCTATAAATTTCACTCTCAACACTGCCTTCACTACCCATAAATTTTGATAAGTTGTGTTCTCATTTTCATTCATTTCAATATATTTACTAATTTCACTTACAATTTCTTCTTCAACCCATTGATTATTTAGGAGTGTGTTGTTCAGCCTCCACATATTTGTGAATTTATCTTTTTCCTATTATTGAATCCATTATGATCTGAGAAGGTGCTTTGTATATTTTCAATCTTTTTATATTTATTAGGTCCTGCATTGTGACCTAACATGTGGTCTATCCTAGAGAAAGATCCATGGGCACTTGAGAAGAATGTATAACCCACTGAGTGGTATGCAGCTGTCTGTATATGTCTTTTAGGTTTAGCTCATTTATCATATTGTTCAAGTTCTCTGTTTCCTTGTTGATATTATGTCTTGTTGTTCTATCTAATGATGTGAATGATATGTTGAAATCTCCAACTAGTATTGTAGAGATGTCTATTTCTCCCTTCAATTTTGCCAGGTTTTGCTTCATGTATTTTGGGGCATCCTGGTTAGTTTCATAGATATTTATGACTCTTATTTTCTTCCTGGATTGCCCCTTTTATTAATAAATAATGGCTTTCCTTATCTCTTATAACTTTTTGCTTTTAAAGTGGGTTTTGTCTGATATTATTATAGCTATCCATACTCTTTTTTGGGTACTATTTGTGTGGATTATCTTTTTTCAACCTTTCACTTTTAGCCGGTTTGTATCCCTGGATCTAAGGTGAGTCTCTTGTAGGCAGCATATGGATGGCTCATGTTCTTTTATCCAACCTGTCAGCCTGTATCTTTTGATTGGGGAGTTTAATCCATTTACATTTAATGATATTACTGTAAATGCATTACTTACTTCCACCATTTTATTCTTTGGCTTTCATATGTCATATATTAATTTTGACTGTCTTTTTTGGTTATTATTTTTGGTTATTCTTTCCACTATTCTTTCTTCTATACTCTCTTCCAAGACTCTTTCTCCTGTTTTTTTTCTCTCAGGCTGTAAGGCTTCCTTTTTAAAATTTTTTTTTATTTTTAAAAAAGTTTTAGATTATATAACTGTTACATAAAAAATATAAGGGATTCCCATATGCCCCCCTCCCTCCCCCTCCCATACTTTCCCACATCAACAACATCCCTCATTAGTGTGGTGTGTTTGTTACAATTGATAAACACGTATTGAAGCATTGCTACTAACTATGGATTGCAGTTTACATTATAGTTTACACTCTGTCCTGCACAATTTTGTAGGTTATAACAAAACATACAATGGCCTGTATCATGCAGGACAGCTCCAATATCCTGAAAATACCCCTATATTACTCCTATTCTTCTCTCTCCCGTCCCTCAGAACCTCTGGTGTTCACTGCCTTTATATCAATGATAAGAGTTCTTTCATTATAATAATAAATCTATAGTAGAATAATAATGTCTGTTTTAGTACATTGTTCATTCCCCACTCTTGAGGATTTTGGGATGGTGATGTCCACTCTGCTTCTAATTGAGAGGGAGCTTAGATCCCATGGGGCAGATGGATGGAATTATCTTGCTTGCAGTTGCAGACACTCTCTGTTTCTTGGGATGGGCGTTGTCCATCATCATCTCCTTGTTAGTTGTCCTGGGTGAGTCCAATGAACTGGAGAGTAAGTGTTGTAACTCTGCTGAAATCCAAGGCTCAACTGGCATTTCAATGAATGAAAAGTTTAAGTCTCTGGAACATGTATTTATCAAGTACAGTGCTAATTATAGGTTCAAGTAAAAGGGGCAGAAGAGCCATGTGTAGAGAAGCTATAAATGATTCTAACTCTGTTACACTGGGGAGCAAAATTCCAAAGTAAGGCCTACTGACAGGGTGCCAAATTCCTGAGCTGTCTGCCTTGCTTATAGTTTCTAGATGTCTCTAGAGCCCTCACCAGCCCCACTATTTGATCTATTGTTTGCTGTGGCAGTCAATGAGATCCTGCTGAGACTTGCATAAGTATAATCTTTGGAATGACCTCCCAACTCACTTTGAAGACTATTAGCCATAAAATTCATTTGTATTTACCATTTCCCCCTTTTAGTCAAGGTTTTTTTCCAGATGTATTGTTAGTTGGCACTTGGTAATAATCCCTCAGTGCCAGGGAGGTGCATACCCAGGAGTCATGTCCCACACTGGGGGGAAGGTAGTGTGCTTATATGCTAAGTTTGGTTTAGAGAGAGATGTAAGTCTTCCTTTAATATTTCCTGCAAAGGTGACTTCTTTTTTTATGAACTCTCTTATCTTCTGTTTGTTTATGAATATCTTAAACTTGCCTTCATATTTAAAGGACAATTTTGCTGGGAAAAGAATTTTTAACTTGCAGTTTTTCTCATTCAGTGTCCTCACAACCACTGTCATCTTGCCTCCATGGGTCTGGTGAGTTTTCCACATGAAGTCTTTCTGAGTGTCACTTGTATGTGATGGTTTGCTTCGCCCTTGCTGCTCTCAGAATTTTCTCTTTATCTTTGACATTTGACATTCTGAGTAGTATGTGTCTTGGAGTAGATCTGTTTCTTTTTATTCTGATTGGGATACACTGCACTTCTTGGACATGTAAGTTCATTTCTTTTGTGAGAGTTGGGAAATTTTCATCCATTATTTCCTCAAATACTCTTTCTGCCTCTTTTCTCTTCTCTTCTTCTGGGACTCCCATGACATGTATGCGGTTTCATTTTGTGTTATCATTCAATTCCATGAGTCCCTCCTCAATTTTTTTCCATTCTTTTCTCTTTCTGTTCTTTTCTTTCTTCTATTTCAGCTGTTCCATCTTCTGTGTCACTTATTCTTTATTCTATCATTTTGAATCTTCTGTTTTATGCCTCTAATATGTTTTTGATCTCTCTTATCATGTCTTTCATTCCCCTGAACTCTGTTACTTTTCTATTCAGGTTTTCAAATTCTTCTTTGTGCTTGCTCTTGATATCCTTTCTCTCTCTCTCTTTCTCTCTCTCTCCTCTCTCTCTTTAGGAGGTAATGGGGATTGAACCCAGGACCTCATACTGGGAAGCAGGTGCTCAACCTTATACATGGGAAGCCTCCTAATTCAAACGTTCTCAGAGGCAGTTTTCCAAACTTTGCTGGCATCCCCCTCCTTTTCCCTAGGTAGGAAATGATTCCACTCCCGCCTCAGTCCTCAACAACCAGTCCTTGTCAGTAGAGAGGGAGATTGAGAGGTTCAGATCTCTTTAGTCCCTTGCCAGCTCCCAGGGCAAACAATGGCACAGCCCCACCCAGCCTGGAAGTGTTCGTGGGACACAGCAGACCAAATTTGTGGGTGAAAAGTTTAGTCAGCCTTAGGCTGTGTTCCTTTCTCTCCATTTTCCTGGGGAGGTGGGCCCCTGTGGCCCACTTTGTCTGTAGCCAAGGGCCCCAAGGCCTGAGAATTCAAAAGTGTCAATAGGGTGGTAGTGGATCCCAGCAGCGGTGGCTTTTAACTCACGAGTTTGCTGTTGTGATTCTTTTCTTTTCCCCTCTCTATTCTGGGCAGTGTCCACTCTGCCCCTGGTGTCCTAAACCTTAGAAGATTTTTTTCTAGACTGTTTCTGCCTGTCCTTCAGCTACTTTTCTGAGAGAGAAGAGAGTCCCATGTCTTTCTAGTCAACCACCTTCTTCACAGAAGACTGTTTTAATATTATACCAAATTGCACACGAGAAAACTGATGCTTATAGGGGTTTAAATAGTATGCTTAATCTCCCACAGCTGGGATTTAACTCAGGTCACATAACTCCAAAACCCATGCAGGCATTTAACCCCCACACCTTGGTGCCAAGAAGGACAAGACAACAGAATAAGAGAAAATGGATCATTACCTCAAAAATTTAGTCTGGTAGGAGACCCAAGGCACATTCATTTAAAAACACAACTACATATTAGAAAGCAGTAAGTGCCAGGGCAAGACACAGTGATAGATGGATCCAGGAATTGAGGGGAGATTGTGATTCTATTTCACTGGGAGTGACAGAAGAAATTCTCCATGCTTCAGTGTGCCCTGCACTTAGGTAGAAAATTTATTGAAGGACCATTTTTGAACAGGCAAAATAAAGTGAAAAATAGGACACATGTCTGGATAATTCTGATGAGCTATGAATTAGAAACCTCCCTTGATCTTTATCATTCATTTAGTTAACAAATATTTGTTGAGCTTAATGTGGCAGGCACGGGGCATAATGCAATGAATAAGATTGGCAGGGTCCTCATTCTTATAGTAGTTCTATTCTATTAGGAGAGAAGAACAATAAACAAGTGACTGGAAAGATACATGAGAGAATTAGAACTTGGAATAATCTTTAGATGAAAACAAATGAGGAGCTGAGGGTAGAAAGGGGAAGGAGCTGGAGGGAGAACCATTGTATCTAGAGTGGCAGACAAGGCTTTTCTTCAAAGTTAGCATTTCCTGCTCCCTGAAGGAGAAGAAGAGGTGAGCCATGCAAAGATTTGGGGGAAGAGCCTTCCAAGCAAGGGAGCAGCTATGCAAAGAGGGCAGTTTCGACGATAAGAAACTGGTTCAGGAGAGACTGGTGTGAGAGCACAGGACCAGATTATGCAATTAAGACTGATTTAGTAAGATGACATTGAAGGGTTTTGTTAAAAGGGATGTGACATGGATGTTTGTCTTGTTGAAGATGGCTCTTCTTGCTGTGTGAAGACAGGAATGGAAGACCTTCCAGTTATAGCAGAAAAAGGAAGGCCAACTTCCACCCACTTCAGAATATTACAACATTGGCTGGACTCATCAAATCATGGTGCATGTGCCCTTCTTACAAAGTGAAATGATTGTCATAGCAACAAAGAGAAAACTCACAGTCCATCATCTTACCCGTGTCAATAGACAATAAAAGCATATCCCATTACACAATTTTCTGCTCAGAGTGTGCCTTTTCTCCTCTATTGACTTTGTACAACATGATCATTTTTCTAAATGTCATGGGCCATTGTCTTAACCATACAGGGTCCTAAGAAAGGTATTTGTTCTTGTGAGCAATGCATGAAGTCTCTTTCTCATCATAGCCCTTGTGAATTCCTTGTTTTCTCCTTTAAATAAAGTGTTTAGCCATATGCTCAATGAGTAGTATTCTAAGTTTTATATCTTGCTCATTTTCTTTGGAATCTATCAATGTCAGGGCTTTTTACAATGTTACTGTAAAAAATGTACTGAACTTTAGTTGAGAAAGCTTGCTTTTCTGAAGATAAAGTGAATTATAAAAAAGGTTGTGTGGGAGTCTGTGTCCTGGTTGTAAAAATAGAGAAATAGGGCCTTTCAACTAGTTCTTTACTTAAAATTTAGTTAACTCTTTCAATGTTGTGTTGACTGTTTTACCTGAATTTAAAACTACTTTGCTGTTCAAAATCATCTCATATTTTAAGAAGTAAGGTTGTGGGATATTTCATCCAGAGAGAGCAGGAATTAAAGAAATGTAAGTGGTTAAATAGAAAACACACTGAATATATATGAGAATGGAAAATAACATAATTTCCTGCCCTCATTGCATGAGAAAGCCCAGCCTAGATTAGAGAGCCATCTCTTCAACCCACACCTGGCCACTGATACAAGTGAGCCCAGCTGAGCTCAGTTATAATCTAAATTCCTATTGTGTTAAGTCACTGAGTTTTGGGGTAGTTTGTTACATAACAATAGCTGACCAATACATATAGCATGCCAGACACTCTTTATTGCCTAAAAACAGATATTTCCCTCCCTTTTTCCAAGCCATCAAAATTCAGTTTTTGTTGATATTCCTTGATGAGTTCACATTATTCAAATTGGTGGCCACAGGGATGGGCACAGAATCCAACCTGGCTCTCCATGGTCCCATCCCTATGGCCATTCTGATTGACTCAAAGATGAGCATGTGACTCAAGGGATGACAATCAGAATTCTTCCCTAGGGTTTTATAAATGGAGG
Source organism: Cabassous unicinctus (assembly GCA_029593785.1). NCBI lineage: Eukaryota > Metazoa > Chordata > Mammalia > Cingulata > Chlamyphoridae > Cabassous > Cabassous unicinctus. The sequence continues at coordinate 11,407 of JAQZBX010051096.1, read as the reverse complement.
CTAGAAGTGAGAAAAATATGACTGAGATGGAATTTCCCATGAGCTTTGGTAAGTCATGGCATCCCACTTCCTTTCCCTAGGTAGGAAATAACCTGTTTTAAAATAAAGAATAAGAGATGAATTTTACATTTTAGAGAAAATTCATACAATGCATATCCACATAATGCTTTCTTTGGAATTGTGAACTTAAATGTCACCTACTTCAACATACAAATTGCACAATCATTTAATAGTGAGGTTGAGACTTCTGGGAAGAGAAATATCATATAAAAACAAGATGATATATAATTTTTATGACTCCCACTGAAATTTTCTTTTTTAGTGGATAAAATCTGTCAAGGCAATGGATGTTTATAATGAGTAGGAGAATCAGGTCAATGAACTCATCTCCAGGGAGACTTAACATGCTTTTGAAACCCTCATTGTTATAGACCATATTTTCTGCATTTTCTTTAAACTCTATCATTCTGGGCTCAGCTTGCTGACTTGTCTTACATCCATATTTTAGACTAAAGCTCCATCTCCTGGAGAATAAGTGGCAAATAACAACTGCTCAGCACATCAACTGACAGTCAAACTCGATTTGGATGTCTCGGTTTGGAGATGATGTCTTTCTTAGTCATGGGAACGATTTCTCATTGTCAGCTCATTTTTCCCCCTTTGGAAAAAATGTCATCTCAGTGGAGTAGTGAAGCTAGATATAAGCTATTGATCACCTTCCTTTTCTCGAGGAGAGATTCACAGCATAGTTTCATCTTTGTATTTATGGTTTCTGCAGCAGGAGACGGTTTAGAATAATTTCCCTGTCCTCAGCCTGTTCTTCCTTTGATCTGTAGCATCATTGAGTAGGTACTGGGTATAATTTTTTTGCTCACCAGAGAAATCAACTTCTCTGCAATGTTTGCTATATTTTATTCATGTAGTATATTCTAAAGCTCTTTCTTGAATGCAAATATTTTAAGAAATATTTTCATTTGTGTCATATTTTTGAAGGATTCAAAAATGGTCATTTTGTTTTGATTTAAACAAACTTAATTTTTTAAGGATAACTTTAGACTTACAGAAAAATTGTGACGATCGTACAAAGAGTTCCCATATACCCTCCACCCCAGTTCCCCTATTAACATCTTATATTAGTGTCATACATTTGTTATAATTAATGAGCTAACATTGATACATTATCACTAACTAAAGTCCATATTAGATTCAGATTCCTTTGGTTTTTACCTAAGGTCTTTTTCTTTTCCAAGGTATCATCCAGGTTCCCATATTACATATAGTGATCATGTCTCCTTAGGCTCCTTTTGGCTGTGACATTTTCTCAGACTTTCCTTGTTTTGATGACCTTGACAGATTTGAGGTGGATTGGTCAGTATTTTGTAGAATGTCCCTCTATTGGGTTTTGTCTGATATTTTTCTCATGATTAGATTGGTGTTATGGGTTTTGGGAGAAAGACCATAGAGGCAAAATACCATTTTTTCCCCATATCATATGAAGGGTACATATAATCAACATGATTTATCACTGCTGATGTTGACCTTGATCACCTGGTTGAAGTAGTGGCTTTCCTCACTGGAAAGTTACTAGAAGAGCTAGCTAGTATTATTATCTGAGAAAGCATCTTTTCCATCACCATCAAATCATGACACTTTTCTCCAAGTACATAAGTTGACCATTTTTGACCTATCATTGACAAGTCACCCACCTTCATTCTTAGGGTTTGCCTTTTGAGCAGTTGAAGTAGATGGCCAAGGGCAAGGACACCCTTTCTCATCATAAATTAGTGTTTTTCCCATGAGAACCTGGGATCTAGACTTCATTGGTACCTTGTTCTCACCCATTAAGTAATCATTGTTTTAATCTAAAAAAGACATTTATTTAAAACAAAACAAAGCAAAACAAACAAAAAAGAATGGTGCAAGCAAATGTTTCAATACCCAGGATCATTTCAAGCAGGCAGCTGACTTCAGATGGGGACTTTCAACTGTTTTTCTGGACAGGATCCAGTGTTAGAAGGAGACAGGGCAAACTCTTCTCTACAGAACATCAAAGCTAGCTTCTTTCAGCACTCGCTAAATAGAACAAAGGTTTTCCAGGGAATGAAGGCCCACTCAGTGGAAAGTTGGGAGAGCTGAGGGAGAAAGTTTCCTTTTCCTGATCAAGTGGTGAGTTGAGGAGAAAAAAACAACAAACAAACAAAGCCACAAAACCACAAAAACCAATTATAAATCTTCAGGGTATAATGTAATAAAAAATAATGTCATAAATCCATTAAATAAGTATAAATAAAAACAAATTGATTAAAATAATAAAAATTTTGATTGCTTCACACTCCAAAATCGTCTCTCTGCTTCCCAGATTATCAGCATAATGGAGGAATTATCATCCGGGTTCTCGATATCTTTGCAGTGTGAATCGTTTGAACTATGTTTATTCCCATCTGCACTAGTAAGGATAAGTTCAGTTATTATAGCAGACACCCAAAATAAAGGTAGTATAAAAAAAAATAGAAGTTATTTTCACTCTTATAACAACCTGGTGTAAGCAATTAAGGGCTGGTGTGCTTTCTTTAAAGTTTAAGGAACTCAAGCTCTGTCAGTATTGCTGCTCCACCATCAACAATTTTCAACTCCTATACTAATATAAAGTGAGCCTGTGTCAAAGATTTATTTATTCCGTTATTAATGAAGGAATCAACAGGATGGCAAAGCTGGTTCAAAGAGAGTGAGAGAGACTGAGTATATCTAGGCACTGAAAGAAAGAATGATAGAATAAGATTGTTAAATCTGATACAAAACTGGTTAATGCAGTACAGGGCAATAAAGTTGTATCTTTGGGGTTATATTTTCTACCAAAGGGAAACCATTTGCCTCCCTACTGGACAAAAATCTGTACTTGAATGTGTACCTTCATACAATCTAGGACCTAAGTATTAGTAAATAAAAGTAAAACAAAAGTCCACTCCTCTAGAAAATTAAATAATTCTCTGGTAAGTCTGGTAGGCAATGTTCCAATATGACATGGAAAGGACATATCGCTATCTATTTGCCTTATGTCCAGATTCTGGAATAATTTTTCTTAACAGCATGGTGCCCTTGTTCCCATTGTCCAGGAAGATTCACCTAGATCATCCCACTTGAGACAATAGTGTGAAATTGGAATGATAAATGAATTTACTAATCATCTTTGCTTGAACTTCCATTTTATCCAAGGAATTATAAAGAAGAAACAGAGGTTAACTGAAGCAGGCTGACATACCAACAATCCTTTGTGGTGCTGATATTAAAAACAAAGAAACAACCCTTCCCCAGTCTGGGAGGAAGAACTATTACAAAGAATTCAAGCTGATACCAGCAAAGTCTGCTGATCTTTACCAAATGGCCATAATCTAACATCAACATCCTGGTTGCTAATGAACAATCTGGGACACCCTGCCTGGACACCCCCCCCCCATCTCTTAGTTCACATAGCTCACTTACCCATCATACTCCCCCTCCCCATTTCCCCCTACCTTCCCTTTAGTTCAAGAACTATATAAGCTGCTCCCACAATTCAACCTTTCGAGCAGAAATCTCTTTTGGTGCTGCTTCTGCAATAATGCAACTTAAGCTCAATAAACTTGCTCTACACCTCTCCCCCCCCTTTTAAGTCTGTTTATTTTATTTTCAGCACAGCAGTACTTGGTGTCAGAAGTGGGATCCCAAGGTGGCTGCTGAGATGATGCCTCCAATGCCTTGGAGAGGAGCAAGGTATCTGCAGGAACCCTTTGTGTTCCATCCTCTCTGGGGTTGTTTCCTGGCTCGCCGGCTAGTCCCTCTCGGATCTTTGAACTCCTGCCATGTAGCACTTGAGGTCAAAATCCATTTGTTGAGCGAAAGTTTGGTCAGGCTGTCTTTCACGGCTTCTGTTTTTGGCCATTAAGTAAGAGAATTCTCTTCTGTTTCTGCTTCTTTACTGTTTCTCTACCGTCATGGGAAACAGTCAGTAAGTTTTATATTTCTGAACTTCTCTGTTCTTGTGGTTTGTGTCTGTCTGTTTGTTTAATGTATATTTTCCTACCTCCAGAAAGTAATACTAAATTAACAAATGAAAATTCTTAAAAGAGCTCTATTCAAATTGCTAAAAATTAAATAAGTGCATATATAGGTAAATGAATACTCCTGGAGCCCAAATTAGAAAAGCCAAACAGGACAAAAAGTCATATAAAATCTGACTAAAGGAAAGAAACTAAAAAGTTTTTTTTCTGAATTATTCCATAATCTTTCTGTAGCTTATTGTGTCACCAGGGTCTGCTCCTAACCTTGAAAACTGGTTTGGGAAACTATGGGGGATAAGCTGGTTATGGAAAGATAGGGGAGATGTGCATTTACCTTTAAAAATTCTGTATACAAGGCCTGGAAATTAAAATAGGGACAAAGGTATATTACAGAATAAACCTTGTTTTGTATAGTCTGTCCTGTAATTCCCCAATTAAAATTTAACAAGCTTTTAGATGAGAATAATCCAAACTTCAGTAAGTAAAGAAAAAGTCCTTGAAAGCTATGAAAAGGTTTTTCTAAATTGTGATTAAAACAAAACAATTATAATTTATTCTCCAGAGCCTGATAGATAATCAGTATGCTTTTGAGGTTGTTCATAATTTTAAGGTATTATAAAAACAAAGAAATTTTAGCTTATGGAGGAAAAGAAGAAAAAAAAGAAAGCATTTCTTATGTATACTATCATTATTTTGTTTTTATTCTACTTGGGTAAATCTCCCTAGGTTTATATGGATAGTAATAAAATAATGTAGTATTAAGCCTATTAAAATTTTCAGATGATGAACATTTTAAGTTTTTGGTTAATGAGATTGTTACAAATGTCTTTTAAAAAACAACTGTTTTCGCTAAAATTAATGACTAGTTTTTCACAGAACAGAATGAGGCATATAAAACAAAACTTAAATGGATATAAAAGAAGTAGAAGGTTTGTGAAAGCATGTTTGAATGACTGTGTTTTGTTCTGAGATAAGATGGCTGGTTTTCATAAAATCAAGGTGGAAATATTTAGAACAAGATGTGAATATATATAGAAAGTTGTAGAAAGATTAGTAGAAGTGAATTTCATTCATTGCTATCTTGAAATGAAGTAGTTTGTGTGGTTATGGTGGGTTATAGGACGTTTGTAAAAGCATTTTCCAAATTGAAAGATTATAATGTAAATGACTGATTCCAGAAATCATTATTAAGTAGAAATCTAGGAGTTAATGTTGATAACAAAAAGTAACTTTATAGCAAAAAAACCTGTCATCAATCTGTTTATAATCTATGCTAAGACTTGTTAACAAATGGTGTTCTGATGCAAAACTAAAATTTGACTTCCTCTCTGTTAAAGTAACACGGTTTTCTTAAATGGCAGTCTGTTTTGAATGGAAGGATATAAAAGTCCTTTTGAGGTAACCAATGCATATATAAAGAACAAAGAATCTGTACCTTATTAGAATGGCTTCATCATATCCTTAATGGTTTTAAAAAACACAAAGCCACTGCTATTTTGGAAGTTAAGTCTCTTCCAAACTATTTTACTAACTTATTGATCACTGTGATAAATAGAGGCCTGCTTAAATATAATGTTCAGGCCTGACAACCTTTAATATTCTAATAAAACCCTTGAGGATATCTTTAATTGCAAACTGTTAGAAATAATTTATTCTTTCACCTTGTAAAAAGTGAAGTGCTGAAATATGTGCACTTACTACATGTGAAAATCCATATTACATTTACCACTCTGAAATTTTAAGGAATCACCCACATTATTAAAAGTAATCTATTCTTAAGATGGGGATATTAATGTTCTAATAAACATGTAATATATTAAGGTGATGGTAGCAAAAAGATAATCTTGATTCCAGTGGGAATCTTAAATTTTTGTAAATTTACTAGAAAAATAGTTTTCTTCCAGTACTGCTGAAGTTTCTTTGTGTTAAACAGTATCTTTCTAAAAGAAGAAAATGTAAAGAAAAAAAGTTGAAAGTGTAACCTACTTATATATTGGGGGATTGTATAGAAAATCCTTAAATACTTTCAAAGCTCTCACTGTCTATTCTGTCCCAATACCGCTCTGCACGATAATATTGTTGCTTATAGTTTTAATTATTCTGGAAAAATGTGATATTATACAAATAACCAGAATCTCTTATCAGTTACACTGTTTTGCTCTGATGCTTCTCTAAAAGAGCATGCAGTCATCCCACTGTAAACAAAATGGGACTTTAAAGGAAAAGCAAGTCAAAAGTTTGTTATGTTTTGCCTATTGATTAACATAATTTTGGTAAAAGAGTAAAAGTAAAATGAAACAAAACTTCTACTGTAGGTTGTAGTTAATAATCTCTAGAAACAGCTTTATTTAAGGAAATTAGGGCCTAGATTGTAAGCTCTTGCAGCATCACATTTATCCCTGAGCTCTGATCTCTAATTGTTATTCCTAAATCCTGAGCTGCTTTGCTCTGTAGGTACAGCCTAATAGCTCCCAGAATTTAAGTACCTGTGTGACACCTGGAACCCAGAGTTAAAGTTGGGCAGCTCTAAGAGTGATGAAGAAGCAGCCCTCTGGCTGCACAGAGAGAGTGGCCATCGAGGCGCTGCCCCGGGGTGGAAAAGCACAGTGGGCTCCTTTGCGGGGTTAACATGTGGTATTGTGAGCCCAGATGGTGCCCACTCTAAGCAAATGTCCTAGGGCCTGTGGGAGAAATTCCCACTGTCACATTACTCACAAGAAACCCGCCTTTCTGGGCACCTACTAACCATTTGTGCTTGTGCCCTTAGGCTTCTTCTCCAGAGTCACAGGGCCTCTTCTAAGTCCTTGCTTGACTGGGCCACTGTAGCAACAACCCACCATCACTCGGACTGTTAGAAGTGCAGATACGTGCCAGCATCCGGCATCCCCTGTCTCCCCTGGAATCGCCTTCCCTTATCTTTAAGATAAGAGCCGCCCTCCTATGTGGCAACTCCCAGAGCCCAGGAACTCCTGTAACTGCTTATCTTGTTGTTTATATTGAAGCCGTAGCATCATGTCACAGAACCACCGTATATAACCCCTGGTCTATGCTCAGCGCCTTTTGCCAAGGGGTGGCGGAGAGATTGTAAGAGCTGTGGGACAGGGTGGATTGTAGCATAAATGTTGCATTCCCCCGGCCCATCCCTTCCAATTCTTTCCTCCCCAAATTCCAGCAGCAAGCACTGTGAAAACCCACTTCCCTGGGGCTTCCTAATTACTCCCTGCCCTTCCAGCTCTGGGTGAATGAAAAAGGAGGGATGCATGCTGGGTGCTAACAAAGACATGCTGATCATTATCACCCCATAGGCTATTCCAGCCAGACCTTGGAACAGTAACTCCAGGCCTTCTCTCCTGCCTACGTGCCGTCATCGCCACTGAGACTTTGGCTCACGCAGTCTCTGAAGAAACCTTAGACGCGGCTCTCAATTTTTGTGCCTTATTACAATGGAGGCTGTTAAAAACTTTTAGTGACTTTGGCACCCACTTTACGGGGCTACCCATCTTAAACTGTCAGCGTTGCCCATCCTGCAGCACCTCCACCATGTCTGTCACATCAATCATCAGGGCCAGTTGAATGCACCAATGGCCTAATCAAGACACAGGCAGGGAAACTCACTGAACCATTTCTCCCCCCTTAGGTTAATGTTCTCCCCCTGGTCCTCAGTAATTTACAGAGATGCCCCTTTGGCCTCACCAACCTTCTCCTTACAAGATAGCTACTGGCCTTATTTCCCTAGTCACAAATTGCTGAAGTTAGCTCCTCACTGGCTACCTACTGCCAAAAACTCTCACAAACTTTCTGAGCTCCACAAAACTGTTTCCAAGTCTCTCTCTACAGATCTCTGCAATTCTCCACCACGTGTGCAGCCAGGAGATTGGGTGTACTGGAAACAGCAAACTCGGAAACACGGGCTTGAGCCTCTGTGGAAAGGATCCTTTTAAGTCCTCCTTACCAACCCACTGCTGCAAAACTTTGAGGAATTGACTCCTGGATTCACCTATCGCACCTAAAACCAGCCCCACCACCCGAGTGGACGACTGGAAGCATCAGAGACCTGACCCGTTCCAGAAGCAGCCGGCATCTGATGCAGACAGCTCTCCCCAGACTCAGGGCGTGGGCTGAGTGCACGTAAAATCCCTTTTGTCTCTTTTCTTAACTAATGCATAGTCTCCCCCAAGAGCAAGAACACCCTGACTGGCCCCCTAGGGGCCCTTGTTAACTCTGTTATCTTCTCTTTGCTGCAGTTAACGCCACTGCCTTTATCTGGACTATAGCAGACAGTGTCTTCCCTAGCCCTACTGTCTAACCCTTATGCTCTTCTTTTGCTTATTCCCGCATGGACCAAAGACTTTTCTGTCTCTCCTCAGATTTCACCTTTCTGTGCAATACCACTCTAGGTTCTGTAGCATCTGCTTGCCTGCTCACTGACCCAGAGCCTGGTGGACAATGCACAATTGACTCTGCAATAGAATCCAACTTCCACCCTTATAACTTTACCCATCCCACATGAAATAAAAGGGGCATCGGTTTAATTCTTGCTGGAATAGGGCTCAGACTTAGACTTTTAGCCCCCTGGATAGGTTTTGGATACCAAGAACATGTCGTCCTCAACCTCAGTGCCACCCTTGCAGCCATAGCTCAAAAACAGGGCAAGCTCTGCAAGAACTAGCTACCTCTCTCAATTCCCTCACAGCCATAACTATGGACAATAGCTTTAGATACCTACTGGCAGAAGAAGGAGACATCTATGCTGTTACCAACACATCCTGTTGTAATGGATCTACACCACCAGACAAGTCGAGACTGACATCCAGGAAATCTTCAGGCAAGCCAAATGGCTTCACAACATAAATCAGCAGCCAAGAGACACATGGGAATCAATTAAGGGTTTCTGCTTAACACCTCTTGGTTGGATTCTCTAGTCTCCCTGCTGATCATGCTAATCATCATCCTTCTCATCGGACCTGTTTTCATCCGCATCATCACCAACTTTGTTGCACAGGACGTCAAAGCCATGGACTTTTTCTCCTGTCCCAGTAGCTTTAGAGAATCAGTTTATAGAGCCCCAACTAGTCATACTTGGTCTTTGGGAAGTCAAAGGACTCCCTCAACCCAAAGGAGGGAATGTGAAATTGGAATAATAAATGAATTTACTAACCATCTTGATTTGCTTGAACTTCCATTTTATCCAGGGAATTAGAAAGAAGAAACAGAGGCTAACTGAAGCAGGCTGACATACCAATAATCCTTTGCGGTGCTGATAAAAAAAAAATCCCTGCCCCAGCCTGGGAGGAAGAACTGTAACAAAGAATTCAAGCTGACACCAACAAAGTCTGCTGATCTTCACCAAATGGCCATAATCTATGGTCAACATCCTGGTTGCTAATTAACAAACTGGGACACCCTGCCTGGACACCCCCCCATCCCTCAGTTCACCTAGCTCCCTTACCCCTCGCCCTCACCCCTCCCCACTTCTCCCCACCTTCCCTGTGTTTCAAGGAGCCATTTAAGATGCTCCCCCAACTCACACTTTTGAGCAGAAACCTCTTGGTGCTGCTCCTGCATTAATGCAACTTTAGCTCAGTAAACTTGTTCTGCACCCCCTTTTTAAGTGTTTATTTTATTGTCAGCACAACAATAGTATAGAGACATTAAATGCCTGCTTCTCCCTCCCACTAGTTATTTGTGTAGATTGCTGGAAAGGGTGGGGTGGAATTGGCCAGCAATCCATCCTGGAAGATTCCGCCACAGCACACTCAGGACTCTAGGCGTAGTAATCATTAACCTGCATACATGCTGCTCCTCACTGTCCTGGGAACCCACATAATTCCCCCGTATGCACTGGGAACCCATACCATTCCCCCCGTATGCATGCACTCACTGTTAATCATTTACTAGGCTACATACACCCTCGAGCTGCTCTGTGCCTTAGACAGACCCCCTCTTTGTGCTGTCTAGCCCTGTTTAATCTTTGTCTTCCTCCTGTACAGTATGGTAACTACCCAATCGGCCATCATCGGGACTGGACATGTGAGTAATAAATGGCGTGGCTGCTGCTGGCCTCTCCATGTGGTTTCTTTGGAATATCAAAGTATTCAGTCTGCCTTCCTGGGCTTGACCTTCTAGCATTATAATTAGCAAGGGGGAAATTGGCAAAGAGAACAGGGCAGGAAACTGCCCTTGCCCTTTAGGAGTGCGTGACCCAGACAGAAAAGTAGTTAGAGGACAGACAGAAACGACCTGGAAAAGAAAGTTCTAGGATGTAGGACATCAGGGGAAGGCTGGACAATACCCAGAAGTGAGAGAGGCACAGAGAAGGAACCTTGCTGTCAAGACCCTGAGTAGACCGCAGCTGTGGCTGCCAGCACCCCTCCCACACCCTGAGAGAAGAAAGCATTTAATTCTCCAAGCTCAGGCCTGCAGGTATAGACAAAGTGGGCAGCAGGGATCTACCTCCCTAGGAAACAGGAGAGAGAGGGATGCAGCCTAAGGCTGATTCAGCTTTTGACCCACACATTTGATCTGCAGTGTCCCATGAACCCTTCCAGGTGGGGCTGCACCATTGTTTGCCTTGGGAGCCATCAAGAGACTAAAGAGATCCAACCCTCTCAATCTCTGTCTCTACTGACCGGACTGGCTGTTGAGGACACAGAGGGGAATGGAATTATTTCCTACTCAGGAGAAGAGAGAGGGCTGCCAGGAAAGGTTGGAGAACTGTCTTTGAGAAAGTTTGACATCCTAGGCTCTTAGCCTCCAGGTAGGAACGTCTGCCACATTTATGTCGTCCATTTTGCAGCAAACACACTCCAACTAGGCTGTGAACTGAGAAAACTGCTGAAGAGCTCCGACCATCCACTGGCCAACCCACAAAGTGCATGTGAAAGAATCAAAAGCAAATAAGAGAGACTTTTTCCAGCCTTTACAGCTTCTCTCTCCAGGGCCCTTGGAAGTAGGTCTGCAAACCACTACTGGGTTCAGGGCCCAGATTTGAGCAACTAACAGGGACAATCCTAAAGACCCAGAACAAATTGAACCAAGAATCAAAGAACTGCAATAATACACTCTCCTGCCATTAAATCCACATGAAAGAGAGAAATTGAGCAACAGAGTAAACACACCAACATAATCAGATGCCTAGACATCAGCAAAAACTTACAAGCCATACTAAGAAAATGGAAGAAATGACCCAAGCAAAGGAATATATCAAAGATCTAGATGAGACCCAGGATTTGCGACAACTAATGAAAGAGATTCATACAAATTTCCAAAATCAAATTAATGAGTTGAAAGACAATATGGGGGAGTGGGTGTAGCTCAAGTGGCTGAGCGCCTGCTTCCCATGTATGAGGTTCTGCATATGATCCCCAGGA
>JAQZBX010051095.1:0-19474 GCA_029593785.1 Cabassous unicinctus | reverse complement strand
CAGGACATAGGTATTATTCTCTGTACTTTTCTGTATTTTTTAAAATTTCTCAAAATAAAATAAGGAAGATCTAAAAAACTGCCATGAACATAGCAGACTCAAACCACAGGCACTTTCCATTTTATTACCAAAGTTTGGAAATTGAAAATAAAGAGAAATGTGCATTTGTTGCACATCTTAACTGAGAATACTTGTTTGAATACTTCTTTTTAAGGACTTTCAAGGTGAAAATGAATATCTTTATAAAACACACCATTTAAAATAAAATGTCTAGATAAAATTCTGATTGCTCTGGATTTGCATCCTCAAATTGATTTTTAAAAAATATTCTGTGCTATGCTTTTTATATACCTCAAAGAGAAGTGAAAATTCCCATAAACTATGGATTTTTAACTTTTGGCAAAATCAAAAATTATTTTTCATATTTATATATGAAAACATATTTTGAATCTAATTTATACCTGATTGATAAGTAATATGGGGTCATTGTGTATGTGATGGCACATTCAAGCAATAAAATAAAGGCAGATAGTTAGTTAAGAGATCATTGAAGTCACATGGAGAGGCTCATCAGTTGCTTTGCAAACAGTTCTACCTGGGTATGTTCTTCCAAGTCTAAGATCCCTAGAATGACATGGCTCTCTCAGCCTCAGTTTCCTCATCAATTATTATGAGGAAGGCTCAGCTTAGAGTCTTTCAATAATCTAGCAACTGAATGTCAGCTCTGTTGGCAAGAAATTTCATTTCTTCTGACTATTTTCTTTTTATTTTTAAATAAGTTATAGATTACATGAAAGTTACAACAAAAATAAAGGGAATTCCCATATACCCCACCTTATTCCTCTATCACATTTTCCCCTATTAATAACATCTTTCATTAGTGTAGTATGTTTGTTACAATTGATGAATAACTATTGAAGCAGTGTTACTAATCATGGTCTATAGTTTACATTATGGGTTACACTGTACAATTTTATAGGTTTTGACCAAATGTATAATGGCCTCTATCTGTTATTGCAATATCATTCAGAAAAATTCCAATGTCCCCAAAATGCTCCGTGTTACATCTATTCTTCCCTCTCCCTCCCCTTATCATCCCCAGTGACCATTGTCTTTATATCAATGTTACAAGTTCTTCCATTACTAGAAAAAAAATAAGTCTACTTTGGTCCACAGTTGCATTCTTCCCTCATGTATGTTCATTCCACAATCTTGAGGATTTTGGGCTGGTGATTCCCACTCTGCTTCCATTTGAAAGGAGGCTTAGAAGGATAGAACTGTCTTCCTTCCAGTTGTAGATACTCTCTGATTTTTGGGATGGGTGTTGCCTATCATCATCATTTTGTTCATTGTCCTGGGCAAGTCCAATGAACTGGAGAGCAGGTTGTTGGCTGTAACTCTGCTGAGTTTCAGGGGTCAACCAGCATATGAACAGACAAAAGATTTAAGTCTCTAGGACATATATTTAGTAGGTGTAGTACTAATTATATGTTCAAATAAAAGGGGCAGAAGAACCACGTGTGGGAAAATTATAAATGAGTCTAACTCTCTTACAATAGGGAGATAAGTTAACATATTTTCCAAGGTAAAGCCCAATGACAGGTGACTGAATTCCTGGGGTTGTTCTGCTCTGCTTGTACAGTCCAGATGTCTCTAGAGCCCTCAGGAGCACCCCTGATTGAGGCACTTCTTACTGTGGCAGTCAATGAGACTGTCCTGAGACATGCATGAACGTAACCTCTGGAGTGACCTCCCAACTCACTTTGAAATCTCTTAGCCATAAGAACTCATTTGTATTTAACATTTCCCCCTTTTGGTCAAGGTCTTTTTCCAGGTGCATTACTAGCTGGCACTTGGTAATAATCCCTTGGTGCCAGAGAGGCCCATCTTCACACAAGGGGGAAAGGCAGTGAGCTTATAGGCTGAGTTTGGCTTTGAGAGAGACCACATTTGAGTAACAAGGAGGCTTTCAGGAGGTAACTCTTAGGAAATATATATTATGAGGCTAAGTTTTAGTTTTATAAGAAAAAGGTTCATAAGTACAAGCACTAATATCAAGGACCTGGTGTACTGGTTTGTCCTCTTTCACTAGGCACTGCTATGTACTCTTGAGATTCTTGCCACTTTATTAGAGAATGTAGCATGACTCCTCAGGATGGGAATTTAATATTTTTTTGGTTATTGTGTGGGTCTCCATCCACAGAGATAATACCACATGACCACATGACCATATTCATATTCCAAAGAGCCATGCCCAGAGGCACCCTTCCCCACACATGCTCTGACCACTAATGCCCTGCACCAGTGACCCTCCCCTGCCATAGTTGTCACTTTTCTGTAATGTAAAACATCCCCCAGAATAAAGTCCCCCACATTTCTTGCATTGTGCCTTTCATCACCATAAGTTCTGTTACCTTTTATGTATGTTTACAGTTTCTTCTGTATGTTCCCCCAGTGTCATTTTTTAAAAATTTTTATTCTGTCTTCAAAGAAGCTTTAGGTTACAGAAAAGTCACATTGAAAATATAGGGTCTCCCATATACCCCACCCCACCCCCTCTCACCAAATGAGGAAAGTAGATGATCATTAGGTTTTCCCAACTCTTGAATTCCATAATTTAAAAGAATAATAATAGCATGGTATGTGTAATAATGAATTTTACAAAATATCTTTCATCCATCATATAATTTAGTGCACACACCCCCAATTATATGAAATTATTTTGTTCCCCTCTTACAACAAGGAAATTTTGGCAGAGGAAACCCAAGTATCTCTTTCAATGGCATCCAGTTAAGAAGGACAAAGTCTTCTGCACAGTGTGCTGAAGGCTGTTGGCTCTGGGAGTTAGACTGACCTGAGTTCAAATTCTCACTCTACCAGAATTTGTGATTCGTGGCTAAATTACTTAACCCCTTCTAACCTCTATTTTTGTTATCTGTTAAATAGTGATGATATTAGTTGTCCTACCTCCAAGAGTTCCTGTGAGGATTAAATAAGATAATTTGTTTAGTGGGTGCCATACATAGCAAGAGTTCAATGACTGTTAACTTGATGAAAATGATGATGACTCACTATGATGAAGATGATTTCCAAAGTATTTCCTCTAACAATGCCCTAAGTATGCTAAGTAAACTGGCATTTAAAAATCCAAGCACAGTGCACCCATGTTGTTAGAAAATGTTAACCTTTTTTTTTTTTTTTCCAATTTGAAAGACTAATATCCTTAACTGGCTAAGCAGCAAATACTGGTTTATATTTCATACATACCCAGAGACAAAGTTTAAAAAAAGCTAGTATTTCTGACATATTTCTATACGTCCTATTTACAAATGTATTTCCCACCACTCATAGTAAGGCCATCCAGAAGGACTTTCTCAGCATGCTAATTAATGCAGATCAATATATCTTCCCTGCATTGGAAAAGGTCAGAGAATTTTGTCAGGCCTCCCTTCCATCAATTAGAAAATTCTTGCCTCTTTTCAAGAACTTCCCCTATTTCAATAGGCAGAACCCTCATACTGTCAGGATTTATTGGATAATCTCCACCCCATTACCTAATGATGAGAAACATCTTGAGGCCTTTGGACTCAGCTGTGCTTATTAGGTACAGAGAGACTTTGAGAAGATAGTGAATGTATTCAGATTTTTGTTTGTATGCAGTTTGATATAATAGTGTTTTGTTTTTGGCCCCCAGCTGCTCAGTAAAAAAAAAAAAAATTGGTTAAGCTGTTGATTTCCTCTAAATTGCTGAGCATAAAGTCATTTAGTTGCTGGATGGTTATATTCAAACCAATGGCTCTAGCTGGAGAATTTCAGAGGAATATGATGATATTTACTTCCTTTGGGAGTTGAAATTACTGTGAATTTACCAGTATTTCATTGCAAAGGATTCTTTTCAAAATTTTATTTCATCTTTAAAGCTTTGAAATAGAAAATCCCAATTAGGTTATCAGTGAAGTTGACACAAATTGAAACTGTGTAAGCTTTGTTTGCATAAAATTAGCTGAAACTTCCCCAAATATTCCTAGGTTCTGACACTTTAGTACTTTGGTCATCAGTCTTGAATACGCTGTATTCAGGGAGTAACATGGGGGTCCATTCGGATAGAAAAATTCATGTTTGTGTCATCAGTACAAAAGGGAGAGAAGGAAGCGGGAGATGAGAGAATGTGCATAAGTACAACTCATCCCTTTTTCCTTTTTTTTTTCATTTTCCTTTCTCTTTTCCCAACCCTGAAGGAAAAGGGATTAGCTGAGAAGGTAGGACATGCTAATCTAAATTCAAGGAAAAGATTGCTGAATTAGGAAACCTGTTGGTTTTCCATCCATCCAAGAAACATACTTATTGGACATCTGTGACATGCCAAACAGTGTGCTGGAAATAAATAAACAAAACTGGGTAGTTCATTAATACAGTCATTCATGTAATAAATATTACCAATTATCCTATATTTGATAGAGGAAAACTGAAAACAAAGTATTGCAACATATGGGATGAGTGCATAAAAACATTCAGAATGCTGAGGGAGCAAAAAACTGTATAAATAAGCAAGACCTAGCCTGTAACACATGTGTCAGAGACTGAATTTCATGGGCACACAGACTTCCACAAGACACATGATCAAACTGCCTTTGGAGGCTTGCCTCCTCACTTGGCTGTTAAAGACCTCAAGAGTAGAAAGGTCACAATCTCTGGAACCACACAGCCCTGGATTCTCATCCCTACTGTGGCAGGCTGGGAATTGTTCTCCAATATCCATGTTGCTCTTCTTCCTTAGTAAAATAAATCCTGGCCACCCACAATAGACCGCATCTCCCAGTCTCCCTTGCAGCTAAGCGAGGCTTTGAAATGAAGTTGTGGTCAATGGGTTCTAAGTGGAAGTAGTGTTTGAAACTTCCAAGAAGTCTCCTTCCCTTTTTAAATTCCAGCTGGCAAATATGGGGCCATGAAAGCTGGTGCTGGAGCAACCACCCTGGAAAGCAGATGGAAGGCTGTGTGGAAGATGACAGAACAACATGATGATTGTGATGACTGTGAAGCTGCCTGTGAGAGGGTAGGAAACTCACAATTTGTTTTAGCCACTGTTGGGTTCCTGTCACTTGTGGTCAAACCCAATCCTAACTGATACAACCAGTGGGACCTTAAACAATAACTTAAACTCTCAGAGACTCAGTTTCTTCATCCATAAAATGAGGATAATATATATTTTTATAATTGTTGGAAAGACTGGATTAAAGAATAAATAAATTTAATGCACCTAGAATAGTGCCAGGCATCCAGTAGCCATATTATAAACAGCTATTAGTGCAATAATGCTCACTGCCTATCCCTAGAGCTCTGCCTGAGGACTGATCTCCTGCTCAAGTCCCAAATTAAAATTCCTATTCCCTGACACTTGCACCAACCAAGGAGGTGGTGATCTGAACTGCTAGTGAAAATAGTATGCTCTGATATATGTAGAGTCTAGAAGTCTAACCTTGCCAGGGACTACATGGCTCCATCTTGGAAAATGATCCTCTTCTAGATGAAGGTACTGTCTTGAGAGAGGAAATGCATAGATTGATACAGGGAAAGAGTGTCCTTGTCAGAGAGAAAGGCTAGCTGAATTGACTCTGATGATTGGCCAAGAAGCTAATATGACTGCAAACTATAAAACCATTCTCACATCCTTCATGTTATCCCACATTAATGTGACTACCCCAACCCATTCCCTCTCTGCTCATCCCTCAATTATATGTGATATGCATTTATACAAATTTGAAGAGTGAGTTCTTGAAGATAAAACAGCATCCATGCTTGACTTTCTTGTACATTGGACTGATATGGGAACATCAGAAGGGTTGGGGCATCATTAATGAAGAACTTGTCTTTATTGTGATATTTTGGGGGAAATTAGGAGGAGAATTTTCTCTAATTGGAAATTCTACATGTTTTCTTCCTCCCCCTCCCCCTAGTCTGCCTGGACACTTGTCCCTCTCCTTATGACTGAGGGAAATCAGACTGCCTCTTGAACCAGGGAGGCAGCCCTTGGTGGAAGTGCCTGGTGAGTTCCAGTCTCTGATCTTCCTCTTACCAGCTGTGTGACCTTGGGCCACAAGTCACTCATCTTCTCCAAGCTTCAGTTTCTTCATCCCTAAAATACATAAACCACAAATCTCTCCTGGGCATGAAAATAAACAATTGAGCCAGTTAGTTTTAATTAATGAAATGAGCTTTATAAACTAATTGTACATATGCCCCCTGGTAATCACTTAGCTAGATTTTCCTCAGAGAAAGGAAGCTGCTGCAGGGTCCAGATCAGAGTGAATGGTGGCTTAAATGAGGGCTACAGAAATGGAGAAGGGCCAAACAGTGAGATTCGGGATATATTTTGGAAGTGAGGCCAAAAGGACTTCCTGATGGACTGGTGGCATGGCATGAATGAAGGAGAAAATCAAGCGTGTTTTACTAGAGCAGCCAGAGATTGGAGTAGGAGATGAGGGAAATGGGCTTGGGGGGAATCGACAGTTCTTTTTCAGATATGCTAAATTTAAGGTGTCCATCAGATATCCAAGTGGAAATAAATGTTGCATCAGCAGTTGGATGGATGATTCAGGAGCTCATGGGAAAGACACAAGTGGAGCCACAGATCTGAGATTTGTAAGCCTATGGATGCTATTTAAAGCCATGGTATAGAATGAGATCAGTGAAGGAAAGAATGTAGATATCAAGATAAGAGGTCCAAGGAAAGAATCTTCAGGCGTTACAATATTTTGAGGTTGGAAGTGAAGAAGGAGTCACCAATTTGATAAATGAAACCAACATTCTGTCACAAAAACCTAGAAACCCAGTGATTCAAGGAGGAGATAATTGTGTCATATATCTCTGAGAGGTCATGTAAGATGAGGGGAGGAAATTTCCCATTGGCATTGGTGAACTATGGCTCACTGGCAATGAGGGTGTAGTAGGCAGCCTCCAAGATGGCCTCCAAGGATCTCTACCTCCTAGTATTCATACCCTTGTATAATCCCCTCCCCTTGACTGTGGGCTGGATTTATCCATTCACTTCTATACAGAAGATGTGAGGGTATGTCACATCAGAGATTGTTACAAAAAGACTGTGACTTCTATCTTGCTCACTGTCTCATCAGCATTTCCTTTGGGTGTCGGCATAGTGTAAACATCAGGGGTAGACTGAGTTTTTTCCAGGAAATTATGACAGAAGGAGAGAGGCATATGGGCTTAAGGGGGTGCATAATGGAGAGCTTATATTGGTGGTCATAAATTCTAAGCTGGGTAGGGAAGGGAAATGAGGACATGAAATGTGTGATGGAAAGGGAAGGCGTGGGAGGCAAATGGATTAGAAACTCAATGGGATGGAGTCTTAGTGGAATACCAGAATAAGTGAGAAGGATTGATAAGAGGTGATGGGTAGAGTAAAAGATGCTTCAGATAGATATTTCAAAACTTTTACTGGTGAGTGCAATGTCTAAGAGTAAGTTGCTCAGATGAAGGAAGTGATGGAAGAAACCAGTGGTACAGGATGAATAACTGATGTAGGTGTGGAAGTCATCCAGGGTATTGACAGGCATAGTCATGAGGATGACAGTAAGACAGATGCCAGGACCATTACTGCATGAGGAGCTGTGACTGGCAAGTTAATAGAAACAGCAGCAAAAGGGAGTTAAACATCAATGGTATATATTTAATGAGCTGGGGTTGAAGGGGAAAGAAGGAAAATGGTTTGGAGGCAGCAACGGGGTCCCCATCCCCAAGACTGAAGGGGCTGTAGGAGAAGGAGGGCCCTCAGGGGACAGCCTTGGTGATTGGTGAGCATGAGAGGAAGTACATGGTCAGTTGTGGAAATACTAAGGAATGGAGTACTGTTTCCTTTCAAGGGATGGCTGAATATTAGATGAAGTCAAATCTAGTATGCATCTGTATAATAAAAAGTTATTATTTATAGAGCACCAACTAAATTCCAGGGATTGTGCTAGATACTTTACTTATTTAAAAAATATTTTAATCCCTGTAATAACCCTGCATACAAATGAGGAAACAAGCTCAAATGGATTAAGTAATGTAGCTGGTGTAGTGGATTTATACAATGTCAACTCTGCTAAGCTGGAACTACATTTTTGGGGATTTCTTTCCCATATGAATCTAGGTTAGGATTATCCCTAAAAGAAATTTGCATAAGATTTGGAAGGCAGAAGTGAAGAAGTAGTCATATGCTCTGAATTTATTTGTTGCAGAGTCCTAGGCTCTGCTGCAGCTTGTATAGGGTGCTACTGATCTCCTGGTTCAACTTGATGGCCTGGGGCCATATAGCCAGGCCTGAAGCAACTCTAGCCTTCTCTCTGTGGCTTCATCTTCTCCAACTCTTGATCCATGGGTGTGGGCAGTGAGAGAAGGCCACCAGATTCTTTGGCAGGTCACCTGTGTCATAGGTCACAGGGTTAGATGCAGTGAGAAAGACACAGATTTGTGCTTGTGGATTTCAGTTTGTCCTCATGCCTTCAAGTTGTCCTTGCTGTCTTCCATTTCTGACTGAGATTTTCCCCCCAGCTGCCCACATGGCTGACTGATAGCAACTTCAGGTCACCACTAGACACAGAGGCAGCAGAATAAATCTCTTATTCCATATCACTCAGAGTGGGTCTACTTATGTGACACATTGAAAAATGGTAGAATCGAAGTCAGAAACATTATTTGAATACCAGTCCTTCCAATTTCTATTCTTCTGCGAAACCTTTTACACCTACAAATAGATGGCATATTTAATAAAACACCACAGAATCAAAAGTAAGAACTTCACAGATAATACTGGTGCCACCAAGATTTAATCACTATAAACAGAGACAGCTACAGGTTTGAGGTATTGCATGAAAGAGAAGAAGAAATTGGGCTAGTTGATGTATGTTTCTTGGTCACTTTAGGTTTTGACAGTGAGCAAGAAAGGACTGCAAATTAGGGAAACAAAGAGAAAAATTACAAATTTTGGCAAAAGGAATGAAAAGAAGGTTATGAGGATATTTTAATCTTTGTACCTGCTCCAAAATGAACTTAAAAGATACACGGTTCTATTATATGGGCACATTTTTTTGGAAAAGTAAAAACATAATGGAACATTTGTTTACATGGTAACAACATGAAAATACCACTTAAAATTTGGAAGGATAATTACTACCAAGCAAATGCTAGCTACAGGACTCTGAGCTTGTTTCCTGGAGTGAGTATAATAATGATAGATTTTCATAGAGTTTCTGTGAAGACCAGCAGACATAGTGCACATGAAAGTATTTTGTAAGTTGTAAAGTCTTCTATAAGTAAAAGTATCATTATCATCACCCACAGGAAACAACCATGATTCTCACATGAACATCCATTGTTTTTGTCTACCCAGACCCCTGGTGTACCTTCTTCCAGTAATAGCACAACTGCCCTTCCTTTTAAAGAAGTGGTGATGAAAGTGGGTGCCGCTCCTGACCACAGGAGTGAGTACTCGCTTCAGGCTGAGCAATCAGCATCCCCCATGCACCTGGCCACAGTGATGGGTTCAGGAATGGGCATGTAATTCAAACCAGTCCAAACAGAGTCCATCTTGGAGATTTTTCTTTTCTTCCCAGGATCTATAAGGATATGTCCCCAGTGTGGCCATATTTCCTATCATACGGAAGCCCACCCAAGGATAAAGCTGACATGTGGAGAAAATGGTAATTGAGAGAAGGCATCCCAAAAGAATTCCAATCATCACTTATATACTGCTCCAGGCCTGCCCATTCCATAATTTAAATATGGAATATATACATACAAATTTTTTACTTAAGCATTTGGTTTGCACTTTAGTCACTTCCAACCAAGAGGTTTGGCTACTACAGATTCCATATTGGATAACTTTCAAATTAAAAACTGTGGAGAGTAGGCAATCTTGCTCATATTCTCCTTTCCAAACCACAGAAAAGTACGTAGAATAGTGAAAACACAAAATCCAAACATAGTCTGTTTTAGTTTCCTAGGCTGCTCAAGCAAATGCCATGCAATGGGTTGGTTTAAACATTGGGAGTTTATTAGCTTACAGTTTTGATGCTAAAAGAAAGTCTAAATCAAGGCATCATCAAGGCAATGCTTTCTCCTGAAGACCAGTGTTCTGGGGTTGGCCACCAGCAATCCTTGGTCTTTAGTTTGTCACATGGTAAGGCATGTGCAGCAATGGCAGGCACATGGCGGCATCTCCTGGTCTCTCCCTTCTGTTCTGGGTTCCATTAATTTCAGTTTCTGGCTGCTCCTTCTGGGGCTTTTTTTCACTCTGTCTGAACTTCACTCCACTTATAAAGGACACCAGCAATACAATTAAGCTCCACCCTGATTGAGGTGAGCCATACCTTCTTAACTGAAGTAACCACATCAAAAGGCACTATTTATAATGGGTTCACACCCACAGAAATGGATCAAGTTTAAAAATGAGTTTTTCTGGAGTGCATACATCTTCAAACCACCACACCTGTCCAAGATGGTGTACACAGAATGAGAAGACATCCACCTTCCAATAACCGTCAAGCAGAATAATATTAATTAGGAGGCATTTTGTAGAATGTGGTAGAGGAAACAAACCTCTTCAAGAATATTGCTCATAAATACTGAATTACTTAAAAAATAAATTTTATAGTTTGGGTTGAGCTATTCTAACTTAAAAGTTGTTGCTGCTATCATAAAGGCCTAAGTAAAAAAGTCCATTACAGATGGATTTCTAGACTGGGGACATTGTCTCTCCATGACATTTTCCAGAATAAGTAGCACCCTTTAAAGAGTGGAGCTTTAACAAGGCCAGTTTCTGTCTGTATGTGATACATCCTATGAAGACACTTTAGAGTAGAAGGAGTCTTTGAGATGCATCATGTTACAGATGAGGGAACTGAGCCCCCCAAATGGTAAGCAACTCAAGAAAATTCACACCATTTGCAGGTAAATTAGGTGAAGATTATTTACTTAGAAAATAATTCTTTGATTTGCAAAGAATAGGTTCTATTCTTTCTGTCTGAATCCATAAATAATTCTTTGATTTGCAAAGAATACTTTCTATATTTTTCATTTTAAATTCATTAAAATGAAACTCACAATGCAAGTTTCCTAACCAGTGACCATGCATAAAACCGTCAAAATTATTAAATTTGTAAAACTTTTATTTGCACACAAATATTTGGGAAAGCACTTATTGTACCTGTGTGCAATTCCAGTTTGGACATACTACTTACAATATCAGAAGTTTAGAGTCTTTACAATGAGTCAGCATTGTAATAGAAAAATGGCTTAGATTGGCAAACTCCCATATCTTGTGAAAACAGAGGCATTTGTCTAAAGAAAATGGGATATTCCTATTAAATGTTCTAGTAGTTCTTAAATCAGTAGAAGAAATTGTGATTGCTGACATTCTTTTGTATTAGGACATTTTTAATCGTATTATGTTCTAAGAGTCACAATTGTTTAAGAAGTCTCTTGAGATGCAATTATTTTCATTAGTCTTTCTACATATTGAATGGAACTGAGAAAGACCTAACAGGAAACATATCTGAGCTGCTTCCACACACCAGCCATTTTGTTCAGGGAAGGAGAGCTCAGGATAGGAGTGCTTGAAAGGTGGTATTTTTCAGATGTTCTTCAATGTCACCTGCTGCTTGTTATTATTTGAATTATTGAGACCAATTTTCCAATCTGTGTTCAGCTTTTATATATCTTTATGGAGTGTTTGCCCAATAAATGAGCAGATGAAAACTGATTCCCCATTTTTTTGTCATCTCCTACTTCCTGCCCAATAAAGCCTCAGAATGCCACTGCAGAGGGACCAAGTACCTAGTTACTTAAAGCCAACAGTGGACTAGGCTGGGCCTTCTCCCATACTCAGAACTGATTCCTCTACCCTTTCTCATGCCAACATTTTTCTCTTTTACTTTTCAGAGGACTAAGGTGGTGGTGGGGTCACAAGGAAGAGATGTCACACATATCAAGATAACATAAACTAAAGATAATATTCAAAAATAGGCAAAAGAACAGGAACAGAAACATCACTAAAGAAAAACTGCAATACCTAAAAAGCCCATAAAGATGTTAAACTTCAGACTGAAGATTAAAACATCAGTAAGGTATCTTTTTATTTTTTTTATTTTTTTACTAATGAAAGCAGCAATGATTTAAAATTGCATGATCAATACTGGCCAGTGTGTTTTGAGATGAGCACTCTATCTCTGTTGGTGGGATGGTATACCAGTATAATGATCCAAGAAAGCCTTTTAACAACATATTTCAAAAGCCTTTAAAATATTCATACTTCATTCCACTTTTTAGAATCCCTCCCTCCAAGAAAGTTATCAGAGATATGGACAAACAGTAATGTGTGACAGATTGTTATGGTATTCCTATTACTATCATTATCACTATCACTATTCTAGAGCGATGTACTTTAAAAAAAAATCTGGAGAGGTAAAGTGAAAAGCCAAAGGAATGAACCACTAATGATGGAATTTTAGGCACAGTGGCAACTGAGGATGTCTTTTGGTTGGAAACAAGGACACTTACCCAAAACTACCTAGATCATGCTTTTCTTTGTGGATGGATGCTTAGCAAAATTATTAACTAGCATGTCTTTCCTAGTTCTATATTAAAGTTCCTTTATTGGCTTCACTATGACCTGCATTTAAAATTCATTATTTATTTTTGAAAGGCTCCACTCAAGAATTGCAAAAAGGGCCCACCATCTCTAACTAGTAATCACCAATAAATCTCATAAATTCTATGTTCAAACAAATCATATAGTTAATAATAGAAGGGTAAATATTATGCCAACTAATGTTTATAACTATTCAGGTATCTAAAAAATTAAGAGTTGGCTCTTTAATAATATACTGAGAAATGATTTTTCTCATGAAGCTCCCTTTCTTTCATGACTAGGCAATAAGAGAAACCTACAGATGTTGCTCAATTCTTCCACTGCTTTCTTGTTGCATGGCAGACCATGCTTTACTCCATCAACACAATGATGCCAGTTCCAGGCTTTTCAACTGTCAAGGCAGTTGATTGTCAATAGTCCAATATGGATTTCATTGAGCTGCTATTTACCTGTGTGCCAAATACTGCGAGTCACCCACCCAACACTAATTTTCCCTTTCTATATTACTAAAAGAATCTTGATATTTTTAAAGTTTACTGTGAGCCCAATTAAAATATTCATACTGCTTGCAGCTAGATATGGCCATTGACCCAAGTTGTGGTCAGTGAAATATAAGTAAAGTTTTTCCAATGTCCCTTTCTAAATGAAAAGGCAAAGAGTATCAAGGAGGTCTTCTGCCTTTCTTCCTTTATTCTTTTCCATCTTCTTGCCTGGAACATGGACGTGATACTTAGAGGAGGCAATCATTTTGTGGCCATTAAGATAAAAGCCATACATTCAATCTGTCTTCCTTTATGGCATTGCAGAGCTATTGTATAAGCCCTGGACACTGTTTCCAGACATATTTTTAAAAGAGAAAAATAAACCCTTATTTGGTTGTCACTGAGGTGAGTTTCCATAGCCTGCAGCCAAGTGCAAACCCTAACCAATACAACCTGCAGACTTATGATGCCTTCTTCTGGGCCTCATCTGGGATTCATTTGTCTTTCCACCAAATGGAGACTCAGGATAATCTCTGGGATGAAGGTGTAGTTAGCTGGGTAATATTTATAAATATCCTGGTAGGAGGAGTATGATACAATTAAAGGAATAATATTTTTGAAATACATTACAATCTTCTTTTAAATAGATGTGTTTCAAACAACTGTAATTATCTTTTTTTGATGCTCAAATTGACTCATCTTTGGCTATTGGAGCCTATTTAAATTAGCTCCTGAGTCATTTGGATACAACCCAGGAGTGTTTGATACTTTCTTGCCTTCTGAAAATATTCATAGATGAAATGATAAAATGTCTGAGATTTGCTTTGAAATAATGGCAGAGGGAAAGGGGGTGTAGATGAAATATGATTGGCCATGAGTTAATAATTGTTCAAGCTGGGTGACAGCCACATGGAGGTTCATTATACTATTGTCTTATATTTGTCTATATTTGAAATCTTCCAACATGAAAAGTAAAGATTAAAAATTCCAACCTATGGTTTCCAAAACAGGATCTTGAAATCCTTAGTCTGGAATACCTAGCTTTGATGGGAGAAAAGAGAATTCTAAATTCCCAATGCTCCCCTTGACTACCAAGACTGAGCCCAGAGTTCTGAAGATAACAGTCTTCAGAGGTAAAGTCAGAAGTAGTAAGCTTTCAAGATACAAAGGACATTCCCCTCAACTCAAGGAGGACAAGAAGAATGCTTTTCTGCCCTGGAGTGAAGGCCAGGAAAAGGGTGGAAGGTAAACAGAGTGGAAAACACCAGCTGAACAGCCTCAAGGCTTCACGTGGTGCGCATCTCTTGGCAGTTCTGGGGTGATAACAGGGTCTGGGCAAGAGGGGCTTCCTTCACTAATGGGTTTGTCTCTTTTCACACACCCTTTGGTCCGGATTCTTGCCAATAATCCTCAACAAGCCTAACTCAGTTCATTGTTCTCCAGATGGAGTAGAAAAGAGAGTCCTGAGGCCAGAATTGGAACCTTATCTGTGACTCCAAAGGGCAGTGTGTCTTGAGTCTCAGTTTCATCACCCATGAAATAAAAGGTCAGCCTGCAAGACTGCTAAGGACCCTTTAGTATCCCAAACATCCCAACCCGAGATTCCTGAAACCCTGGGCATGCACAGCTTGCCTTGCCCACCTCAGTGCCTTTTCTCCAGTTGTCTATTCTATCATTCCATTTGGGCCTTAAGTTGCCTCCGAAAGAAAGATGTGACTGATATGACTACTATTTGCAGGTAACTGAAGAGGAGGAGGAGGTACCTGTCATGGATGACCTCAGAGTTGGCAGCAATTTCAGGCTTCGGGAATCAGGCTAGACACCAAGCGGTAGGATTTCTTCTCTCTACCTTTGCTAGCCTATAAATCCTGAACCCCGTCCCCACTGCGTCTAAAAGACGGCGCCCGTCATTGGCCTCGGTGACCAGAAGACACGGAGGAGGCAGCGCAGGAGGTGAAAGCCCTGGGGCCTGGCTCACGGCGCCGAGGCGAGAGGGAGGGGCCCGAGGGGGCCGGGAGCGGCAGACGCTGCGCGCTGGGACCGCCGCGGCGCAGGTTCCTAAATCCGCCCGGCGGGCGAGAGCAGCGGCAAATGCGAGCCCGAGCCGGAGCCCGGGCCTCGGAGCCGGGAAGCCAAGGGAGGCGACGGCGGCGGAGCGGAGGGGCGGACCGGGCTCTGCATCATCTTTGTGCGCCTCCTCCGGGAGGATCCCGGTAAGTGCGGCCGCCTGCGCTTGGTGCGCGCAACCAGGGCTCCTTCGGGTTGCCAGGCAACGTGGCGGTGGAGGTGGTTGTCCCCGCGATCCCTTTTGCGTACATCCCTCTCCTGCGGTGCAGGCTCACAGGTGGCTCCGCCGCGGATATGGGCACCCCAGGCCGGGCTAGGAGTCAGCTCACTCTCTCCGCTCCGCAGCGCGGTTTCTCGAGCCCCCGCCTCTCCCACTCCAACCAACCTTACTTTTGGCCCCCAGTGAGGGGCGCGGGGCAGGTCCTGCCGTCGGAGAAGACTCGCAGAGGTAGCCCCCCTTTCCCCACGCACCCACAAACAATCCGGGCAGAGGCAGACCAAGCACTTTCCCAAGCCGCATCCCAGATTCCAGCTCAGCCTCGCGAGTAGGGGGTCTATCCTTTATTTTCCTTTTAACCAATCAGGGAAAGTTTGGGACCCTATGGGGCAAATTTAGTTCGCGACTGGCGGCACACTTCGTAGGCCGAGGCAGCTCCGGGGGAGCGGGGCCGTCCTGCAGGAGCTGGGCTTTCGCCCTGGCAGTTGTGTTGGCAGTGTGAGTCGCTTATTCATTGGTGGTGAGCATGGACATCTGCTGCCAGCCCGGAATCTGGGATGGGGTCGGGTTATCTCCGGAGTAGCAGCTACTCAGCCTGGTTTCACTTGTGTTAATGCTTTTCCTGTACTCTGCCAACCGAGCTCCCTCAAATCTCAGTGTTCCACGGGCGTGTGTTTAATTAGCTTATTTTACACCTGAGATGATCTCAGCACATGCCTCCAAAATGAAATCATTGATAAAGAAAAAAATCTGGTTTTCAAAAAAAAAAATTAATAAGTAATCTGATTATCAGCTTCCTTGTCCCGATATTTTACCCATCTCCCTGTGAGGAGAGAATGAAAATTTTGCTTTCCATATCTAATCTACAAGAGATTCAGTGTTGGGGCTATTTTTGATATATTTTTGGACAGAGGTATTGCTGCAACTTGCTTATTGTTTTTGAAATGCACATTGGTGTCTCAAAATAGCTTACCTGTTAGGAGACCATTTACTGCATTAGGAGTTGAGTTCAATTTGCTAATTTATCTATTTCTTATATGACTAAATTTTTTTTTATGTTTAACTGAAAATAATATCTAGATGTATAGATAACACAGTTTGATCTGTCACCAGAGCATTCTTTTGTAAACTTAAATTTTTGAAGAGCTGCTTTTCAGCATCTGATATAGGATCGGCTTTTTCATGAAAAACTAAGGTTTTGAGATATTTATGTCTGCAGAAAATGAGCTCTACCTCCTCCAACACTCAACCTTTCCATGCCTACTTAAATCTGTGATGATAGATTAATGAAAGATTAGATCAGAAAAGTTTGCTTATAGTTGGGAATTATGTAATTGGACTAAAAGAAAACAAATCAAATAATTGTCAGTTGGCAACTACATAGTAGTGGGAGAAATGGGATATTTTTAGTACTGGTAGATTATTTGTTACATGATTTAAGGTGGCATGAACCTATAGATTTTCCATCCATAAGATTTTTATGCTCACACACAATCATAGTCTACATCTAACATTGGTTTTACTAAAATGTTTATTTGTATAAACATTCAGACATGACCATAAATGCCTAGTATGTGCCACATCCTATTCTAAATGATTCACGTGTTTTAAGTCATTTCATCCTCCAGGCAATCCAGGGTAGTAGGTGCCGTAATTGTCCTCCTTTTTAAGATGGGGAAACTAAGGCACAGTGGAATTAAGTGACTTACCCAAGCTCATACAGCTGTGGAATGGGATTTTTATCATATTCATTGGCTGTGATGAGTTCTTTGTTCCTTCTTTGACTGTCATCATGGAAAACCTGTGCATCTCTGATGATGTAGCTGGAGCCATATTTATGGCAGCAGGGGGCTCGGCCCCAGAGCTCTTCACATCTCTCATAGGGGTCTTTATTGCTCATAGCAGTGCTGGCATAGGTACAATTGTGGGCTCAGTGTTCCTCAATATCCTCTTTGTTATTGGCATGTGTGCTTTGTTTTCTAGAGAAATCATAAACCTGACATGGTGGCCGCTCTTTTGGAATGTGTCCTTTTACATCATTAACTTGCTTAAGATGATTATTTTTTCTTGGATAATGTTATCATGTGCTGGGAAAGCTTGCTTCTGCTAACAGCTTACTGTGGCTATGTGGTTTTCATGAAATTCAATATCCAAGTAGAAGGATGGGTGAAGCAAATGATATATCACAATAAAGTTATCACTGACATCACCAGAGGCCCAAGCAAATGTTGGTGGTGGTGGTTTATTTAATGTTCTTCTTGACCATAGTGTGAATTATTATGTTTTTGAGATCTGCAGCATTTTTAAAAAATGTGATGGTGTTTTCTTCTATAGTGTATATCAGATTGCTTTCTGCCAGACTAATGTGTCAGTTAGGAAAATAATTTGGGGGCATTTGTGTAGATGTCACTAAGTTCCCAAGTTACTTCCTTCAGAGTTAAACATTTGTAAATACAGGTTACATCAGCATCCCAGAGTAGCCTCAACAGATATTTCTTATTTTCTTAAAAGTAGGCATAATGAATTTGTGAGCAATTTAATTTTCATTGCTGTTTTTATGTGCCTAGCAAGTTATAGGATTTTTTCTTTTTAAATTGGTGCATTGCAGTTACCAAGAATCTTCTCTTGAAAAATATTTATGGAAGAAAGTTTGCTCTTGTCATCAGAGCTTCATCTTTAAGTTAGCAGCCTTTAGGTTAGAACTGGTCAGTAGAGTGGTCCTGGCCATTCTTCTTGATCCACATGATCATGCTTCACACACTTGACCAGGAACTGATCAGTATGCATTGTATAGAGACCCCAGCTGCCTGCTTCTGTGAGCAGTAGTCCATTTTTCACACTCTAACAAACATGATCCAAAATATTTTTACAGTAGAATCAGAAGCAGTTTTAATGGTAATAGTGGCCATCTTGCCTCTTAGGTGGGGAGCAAATTGGTAAAGATCTTGAAGAAATTGATATGCAAAAATGTAAATTAATTTTAATAATAAGAGATGAATATTTATAACATTTCATGTTAGGTGAGGTACTACAATTCTATTTTATGTCTTAATATTGGAATGTTACTTTAGAATGTGATTTTAGAAGAAAACCAAGGCACATATGTGGAGTTTTCATACTGGCATCTGGGAAAATTCTATTTATGAAAAAAAAACAGATGTTTTGGGAGAAGAGGAGATATTTTGTCCAGAAAGAAAAGGAAAAAAGTGATATTAATTTAGCCAAGTTCACTTAAGTCCTTTATAGTCAAATTTGATGACCATTTTTGTAGTAGCTGTGAAATGGAAATGAAGTACAGAAAGCATCATTAGTTATATTTCTACTTATTATCTGCAAAAGAAAAATATTTTTTACTGCGTTTCTTCTAAAATGCCTCTCAGTGTATGCTGGTTTAACTATAGTTGGACAAAACTGAAATTTATCAAAATGCATGCCAAACAAGCATCCAGATGTCATAAGTAAATGTACACCCTTCAGGGCCAAAGTCATCCAGAGTCATCCTTGTAGGCTCTTTCTCTCTGCTTTAACTTTGAAGTCAATAGGATGGTCCCCAAAACCTCCTCTCAAGCCTGACTGCTAGTTTGAGTGGTGCATTAGCAGTCTTGTGTTTACTCTAATTAGAGTACTCAACGATTGCCAAGGGAAAGGCATATTTAGTTTTTAGAGGCAGGGAAATGACTTGGTGTCTTATAAATCTCCTAGGCACATCAAGGGTGAAAACTCTTTTTGAGAACTTAGTACGTTTTGTTTTGTTACACCACAGTGGAACCTCATCAATAACATAGACACTGACTTGGCTGAAGGTTATATTAGCAACATTTATGAAACAGGAAACTACAGTGTGATAGTATATGTAGGATTCTGTATTCTCCTTTTACAGAAGGGAAATCTGGTTTCAGGCATTTGGTAAATAATTTTTTAAATATGGTTTACAGACCATATTAAATCGATTATGAACCATTCCTTAAAGCAGCCCTGGCAGGATCTTCATTTGCTCAATTAATTGACTATCATGTCATTTTTTATAATTTAAAAAATCATCAGTTCAAGTTGACATTCCTTTAC
>JAQZBX010051094.1:0-19474 GCA_029593785.1 Cabassous unicinctus | reverse complement strand
TAGATGGCTCCAACTAGAATTACTGTGTCCCATATTAAAGGATTTATTTGGTTGGCTATTTCTTGGGAGATTTTGCTTAGTTGGGACCCTGGTTCTGACTAACATTTCAGCCAGACAATTGGATTCCAGTCCAGGTTCACCAGCCCTCATTTCTGAGGCATTATTCACTTGGGGGTTCAGGCTAGGGTTTACTACTTGATTGCTAGCCCCCATTGAATGTAGAAAATCTCATCCAGTAATGGAACCAGGCATTCTGGAATAACTAGGAATTGGCTGATAAGGAGGCTTTCTATTCTACAGGCGAGAAGTTTAGTAAACGGTCTAGATCTTGATTTTCCCATCAACACCTACTATGTCTGGAGTGGTAGGTCAGGACTGATCAAGCGGCTCCTGTGTCAATTAAGTAATAAACACTCTTACCTGCCACATCAAGGATCACCTGAGGATCCTCCTGGTCGATGGCACATAGTGTTGTCAGGAGATATGCTTAACATCGGGCCACCTCAATCCTCCTCGGTTGTGGTGAACAGGGCTCATAGGGGAGTCCTGTTCCCTCTCTTGGGAGTGGTGCACTCTTGGGCCCAGTGCCCATCCTTACCACACATGGCCAGTCCTGTTAGTGAGGCAGCTTGGGGCAGCCACATTTCCAGTGGCCACCCTCTCCACTTGAAGCATATTCCTGCTGATATAGAGCCTGAGTGCAGGTGGTACTGAGGTGACAGGGTGCCTTTTATGGCAACAGCTATGAGATGAGCCTGCTCCGGTGCCTTTTGCTTGCCCTTTCTTACCTTTTCCTCCTTGGTGGCATGGTCTCAATTGTTGAAGATTGAGAAGCCTGTTTCTAAAAGGGAGTTCATGGATGTTTTGGGACCCATGGAAACTTTTGCCAACTCCTACAGATATCTGGAGCAGACTGGCTAAGTAAGTTGCTATGAAGCTCTGTCCTTCTCTAGAGTTAGGATCTACCAGAGTACATTTCTTCATTGCCTCTCCCAGCCTTCCTTGAAAGAAGGCTGGGTTTTTGTCCTGCTCCTGAGTAATTTCCCTGAACTTATTTTAATTGACTGATTTGGTGGGGCTCCCCTTCATCTCTTCAAGGAGGCTCATGACCATATGGTCTCTAGCCCTCATATCTGCCCGTCCCCTCTGATAGTTCTACCCAGGATCTGTATTAGGAATTGCTACTGCTCCCAACACATACTAGTTAGGCTATTGGGTGACCAGTCTATCGGCCTGCCCTTGTGTCCCGTACAGATGCAGTCTATTTCCTCTGGGGTACAGCAAGTTGAAAGAATAATGTTCATGTCATTCCATTTTAGTTCAAAGATTGTTGTGAGGTGCTGGAACCCCTCAGTAAATTTGGTGGAGTCCTCAGAGAATTAACCCAATTCTTGTTTGCATTGTATCAGGCTGGCCATAGAAAAGGGGTCATGCATCCTAATGATTTCTGTGTCCCCATTAGGCACTGATCTTATAAGATAGAAACCCTCAGACTTCCTAGCTGGGTGGAATAAGGCTCCACTTAGGGTATGATCCACCAGACTAAACCTTGAGGCATATAGGGGAGGTGCTGATGACCCTGCTGGTTGTGAGTTTAAAGAGTCTTCTGGATCTGGCACCAGGTCATAATGATGTCAGTTTCCAAGAAGGGGGTCATATAAGATATCCTTTTCCTTCTCAGGAGGTGGCTCCTCTGTGCTCTGCAGCTTCCTTCTGCATAGCACATCTGACGAGAACACCTTAGGCTTTTTTCTGATCCAGAACCATAAATATCTGGGCAAGGGAATTCCTAGCCATTTTCCTACCCTCTTACACAGTAAGATGGAAGTATACAGTTGAATTGAGGATCCCATTTAGTGGCCACTCTTGGCCATCCTCTAACTTGTACTGTGGCCATGTGGTATTGCAGAAAGAAATTAGCTTCTTCCTTTCAGACCACCAATAGGCAGGTCATCCCAATTTTTAGGAGGTACCTCTATGAGGAGTCTGTTGTAATGCTGGTGGAGTCACCCGTTATCCTGGGGGTGGGGGGAATAAACACATTCATCAATCTTGGTTGCCTCCCACTGCTAGACCTGACTGAAGGGATTGTTCACTGCACCAGCATCCTTGAGGTCAGGAGACTTGCTCACCATCACAATGCTCTGGGGATTGGGACTTTGTCTCTGTGTATCCCCAGAGATTTAGGGGTCCTAGTAGATGTCTGGGTCTGGTTCCCAGACCAAAGGCACCAGACCAGACTTTCTCCCTATGAAAGGGACTGGCCAGGGACCCTACTTCTGGCCTACTTTTGCAGAGGTCTCAGGAATTGGCCATGAGAGAGAATTAATTTTATGTCCAGTACCAGTGACCAAGTCTTGCAGATAAACCAGATATTAAGAAATACATTAATAGTCTAGAGAAGGGTTGTTCTGTGGCTTTTAATCAAACAGCCTCGGGGGTCCCAGAGGTAATGGTAATGGATTAACAGGGATCTTGGGGCCTCCCAGTGATTAAGGAAGGAACAAACCTCTGGGCACTACCAAGGGTGGAACCAATGCTTCACTAATAAATGCATTTTCAGTTTCTAAGGCATTCTAATTTATTTAACAGACTCAACAATGAGGACAGCAATAGTAGGAAGATGAAAGTTGCACTAATTAAAAGTGGTTAACTAGTGGCCTAAGGAAATGCTACAACAGGTGATAGTCATTCTGAAATCACAGAGAGGGCCTTGGAGGAAGTGAGGAAAGGCTAGTTATGGAGTATGAGGTGAGGGGTGGTCATGGGATCTCTCCTTTGCACTCCTACCTGACTCAGGCCACCTGCCTAGTCAGGCCTCAAGGACAATTTCACCTGCCACCCAATGCTTCCTTGGATCTGCATGGCATGGGGACTTGCCCATACCACCTCCGAAGAGAGAGCCTGAAGTCTGAGTAGAAGGAAATTATACCATGTGGAAGTCAGTCACAAGACTCCAGTGGTAGAACCCAGAGGTTTATAGGAGGGAGGACACCAGAGAAATGGCATAGTTAAGGCTTCATAGACTCTTGGAAGACTCCTGCATGACTCAGGTCACCTGCCTAGTCTGTTTTCCAGGACGGCTTCACCAACTGCCAAGAGCTTCCTTGGATCTGCATAGTGTGGGTAATTGTCCCTACTACCTCTGAAAAGGGAGCCAGAAGTCTGAGTAGATCAAGACTATGTCCCGTTGGGGCCTATCCAGCAAACTCTGAAATGGCATTAGGGGATGGCAGACAAAAAAATGTTTGCACAGAAAGGCTATAAGTAAAAAGTCTAGACTCAAAAGTCTTTATCAGTGGTCATGGAGTGTTACCTGCCTCTATTCCTCCTCACTGACTCACCAAATATTATCAGAACATGCTGGGTTCTCTAGGTTCTTCGCTACATCACAGGATGAATTTCAGAGATATGCTAGTTTAATTAGGCTTTAAAAGTTTATTGAGAAACTCACAACCCAAATTGTGAGTGTGTGTTTCCTCCAGGCAGAGAGACACACCTGGGGTATGGGGGTTGCCTTTATTAAAGCCATTCTTCCCTCCTACCCTTCCTCATGTTGGGGGTGGGCCCCAGCTAATTGCTGTTGCGACTGGTTGCCTCTGTGACCTCACTTGTTAGCTCACAGGAGACAAAAGAGAAGGCCATTCTGTTTGGGGTTATCTGGGGCTTCCTTTTGAGCCTGAGAGTTTCAATTGGGACCTCATAACCAGGGCCTTGTTGGGTTTTTCTGGCTTTGTTCTCAGGGAGCTGCTTTCCTTCAGGGGGTTTCTGGGCACAGTCTCATGGCCACAGTCTCTGCTGGTCCCAGCTGCAATGGGATGCCTTCTCGTTTCCTATACTAACCTGCCTCATAAGGTACAGTACAATGCCTTAATATTTAAACTATATTGGGTTTTTCTAGTCCTAAAATATAATGTTAAAATTCTGATTCTTCTCTCTGGGCTTCTTTTTGGTTAATATAATATTTAGTATTAAATTTTATTTTTCTGATGGATTTTTTAACCATACTTTATAGTATGGTATTGTTAATGATTTCTCTGGGGATAAGATTTCCATTCATAAATTACTTTAATGCTCTGAATATTATTATGATGCTTCTAGGTAATGAAGATTACAGCACAAGACACTCCAGGGATTTTTCACCCACATCTGTGAAATTGTAAACAGCACAAATAAAATGATTTAGGTTGAAGAGAATAAAAAAGATGATATAATGTGAACAGGTTTTAGAGACATGTATGACACCTTCAAGAACACCAATATAGTAATAATAAGAGTCTGAGAAGAAAAAGAGTGAAAGGATCAGGAGGACAATTCAAAGAACTAATGGAAGAAAACTTCTCTAATTTAATGAAAGACATAAACACATATTCAAGAAGACCAGTGTTACAGTTTGATATTATTTATGAGTCCCAAAAAGACAAAGATTATGTCTTTTTTTATATTATTAAAAATAATATGAATATTATACTTTATTATATTTAATATATTATTATATTTATATAATAATAATTAATATATTCTTCTGGGTTTGAAATCTTTGATTATATTGGACTCAGTTGAGGGGCAATTGTTTAAATTACCTGTTAAGATTTTGGGTTTGGCCTGCAGAATTGTGTGGGAGAGAGCGTAGAGTACAATGTGAACTATGGTCCATGCTCAGTGGCAATGTCCCAGGATGCGTTTATCAGTTGCAATGAATGTGCCACACTAATGAAGGATGTTTATGTGGCAAGGTGTGGGAGGTGTAGGGAGTGGGGCATATGGGAATCCCTATATTTTTTGTGTAACATTTACATAATCTAAATATCTTTTAAAATTTTTTTTAAATTTAAAAAAACATATATCATAAAGATTCTCCCATACTGCATAAATAATGACCCATAATTTAATTTTTATATAGAACCAAGGGCAGCTCTTTGAAGAAGAAAGTGAGGAAATTCACTAATTCCTAATTAGTTTCCCAAATGCCTTAAATATAAAACTTCACATATTCCCTCAAATTCCCAAGATGGAGCCTGTTCAGATGGTAAAGAAACAGAAATAATCTTGTTTTATCCCTCAAGGAAACCATATTTTCAAAACTGTACATTTATGGCACAATATGTAGGCTCCATATTAATCTGCAAATTTATCTCTGTCATGAGAAACAATTTGTATGTAAACATTATTGTTGAAATAAGAAGTATCAAAACCTAGAGCAAGAAAGACCCTTAGAGGCCACTCAGTTCACCATTCTCCTTTTTAATCATTGTTGTCAGCAATACATTCTACTTCCCCATAAAACAACACTAAATAACATTTCTTAAAAGATTTTAAATGATCAGTCACAGTGTGAGCATTTTCCATCTGCTATCTTATCTTCACCTCTACCCTATGAAATATAGCCAATTATTACTCCATTTTACACAGAAGGAAACTAAAGCAATCACACTCCTTGAAGTGGCAAGGCTGGGATTCAAATATAGTCTGTCTGACTCCAGGCTCAAACTCAAAAGTATTCTGCCTCCAAGGAAAAAAGTAATATAAACATATTTCAAAAGCTTCAGAAAATAGGAAATAAAAACAACCCATTCATTAATCTACCCTATCTCAACATTTTGGAGAATTTAACTCTTTTCTTTTATGAAGTTTTCTCATCTGTTTGATAATAAAAAATATTTGCTTTTTTCAATTAACATTATATAAAATATTATTCATGTTACTATAGAAACCTCATGCTTGTCATTTTCTTTATGTAATGCGTAATGTTTCAATGTGTGGAGAGACAATAATTTGTTTTTAACTATTATCCATTTGATTATTTCCACATTTCATCTAATATTAAAAACACCATTGAACTAAAAATGATTGAAGTAATGAAGTCACAACTATCTGTTTATACCAAATACCATGGATTGTATACTTTGGATGGATTTATGCTTTATTAATATGCATCAATAAAATTGATTTGTTAAAAGACTTGCCAAAAAAAAAAAAAAGATTATGGGTTTGGGAAGCAGATATAGCTCCCCATGAATGAGGTCCCAGGTTCAATGCCCAGTACCTCCTAAAAGCAAATAAATAAAACCAACTCCCATTGGGGAGTGGATGTAGCTCAGTGGCTGAGGGCCTGCTTCCCATATATGAGGTCCTGGCTTCATTCCCAGGTACCTCCCGAAAAAAAAAAAAAAGATTGGGGCTT
This sequence comes from Cabassous unicinctus, assembly GCA_029593785.1. NCBI lineage: Eukaryota > Metazoa > Chordata > Mammalia > Cingulata > Chlamyphoridae > Cabassous > Cabassous unicinctus. The sequence goes on along the minus strand of JAQZBX010051094.1, from coordinate 13,290 downwards.
TGAGTTGACCATGTCAGTAAGTCCTGACTCAGCTTGAGTCCCTGCTCCCTTGGTGGGCCAACATAAATGGACACTCACTCAAGAAGATGCTTGAAGATAGAAAGCTCTGTCATTTTTGACCCTGGGGCCCCAGGGAGAGATAAGCCATTCACCTGATTGTTTGCAGCTGACTTTGGGAAGAGAACACAACAACTGACAAAGATATAGAAGGTTCAGAAAGAAATGAGCCCTATGCCAGGAGAGAGAGAGAGCCCTGAGAGACAAACCCTATGCCAACCTGCAGCTGAGAGAGAGGAAGCCCAGAAGGGAAGCCTGAACTCTACCAGAGATCAGGGATCATCCTGCTTCAACACGTGGCAGCTGACATTGGTGAGAAAAAAACCTTGAGTTGGACTCTTTAGGGCCTTGTAACAGTAAGCTTCAACCCCAAATAAATACCCTTTATAAAAGCCAACAGATTTCTGGTACTTTGCAACAGCAAGCCCTTGGCTGACTAATATAGCTTTTTATAAGAAACTCAATTTAAATTCAAACACAACTTGGTTGAATTTGAAAGGGTGGAAAAATAATCCTTGCAAATATTAATCAAAGGAAGCTAGAATAGCTATATGAATAGATAAAATAATCATGGAGTTAAAAACTGTTAAAAGAGACAAATGAGTACACAAACAAAATAGCAATTTTCTTCAGGAAGGCAGTTGTAGAGGGTTTGGTAGTGGCCCTTATTCATAATTTGAAAAAGTTTAGGTATAAAGTATAATAACTAATCTCCATGAGTCTATGCCTAATGATAATAAAGAGACACTTTTATTATGATCTATATGAAAGGTGTCAGAGAGAAAAGAAAATGGAAAACATCAGAATGATTGGAAATGTACCCAAGGCTGCTCTTTATTCTGGATGCATGCTTTTGAACAGCCTTTGCACTGAAACCTTCAGGACTAATTTCCTTTGGACTGGGTGTAGGTTTAAAGTTTTCCTTTTCTCAGTTATCAAGGGAATAATAAAGTGGAGCTGCTCTGATAAGCCAATCTCTTATGATTTCCTTTGATCACATCCTCACATCCAGGGATTTTCACAAGGACAGGGGCGTTACTCCCTGAGGGCTGGACCATGACCTATATACACAAAAAGTTGTTTGCTGGTGAAGAATGTCAGTATTTTTCAGAAGGTCACGCATCAGAAGAGGACTTTTGAGATTGCTACATAAATAAGAATGCATTGCTGCTGCTCTAACAAGAGGTTTCTTGCTTAAGTTTAAATAAAAATAATAAATATAGGAGGAACATGAAGAAAACATACTTTATTAAATATATATTGAATACCAGTGAAATTAAAACTGCATTTCCAGATTATGTAGAGGTATTTTAAAAGGAAATATTAATCGTTAAAATGTATAAGGTTTTCATTTGGAATAATGGAAATGTTTTGTTATATTTAATGTGAAATTTAGTCCAGAACACCAGGAACAAAACTCTCAGAAATGACTAGGATACTACTATTTTATTTAATAATTCAAAATATTTTCCAGATTTTCTTCAATTTTCTCATAAATGTTTTCTATAATATAATTCTATCACTATATATAATTTATTCAAAGATAAAATATTGAAGTGTTCTTTTTCATCCTTTAGCATTTTGTTTCTTTATGAATAAGATTAGTCAAAAATATTTATAAAACCCCACAAAAATTCTCAAAACAAAAGCTATGGCATATTAAAAACTTTGTAAATAGGTAAGCATTCTGATGGCCATGAACAAAATTTTATACAAAATTTAGTATTACATTAAATTATTTCCAGTTTTACTATGATTTCATCTTCAAAATCACTCTGGATGTAGAATTTCTTGTCTGCTTTAGTTGAGGAAACTAGATTTCAATTTTCAGTGACTTACTAAGGAGTAGGATTTTATGGGTTTTAAATAAGCAAAACTCATAGTGCCACAATAGATTGTGACTCCCAGGAGGTGGGAGGCACAAGTAGAGAAAGAAGGCTTTGTGCTTTCCTGAAGAGGAATTAATTTTCAGCATAGTAAACAAATTAAATATATACAGGACACAGAGATTATGCTAAGAGTTACCATTATATTTAAACTACCACAAATCAGTATTATGAATTCAATGTCACAAGTGTCAGTACAGGACAGGGTTAAAATTGGAGTTAAGTCACAATAAAAGTGATAGATTACATTGGAGTCACAGAAATGCAATCTGTTCATGAAAAGGAGGTTGACTAATGATTCAATAAAACTAACCCTGTAGGACCCAGTGATGAGGGCATGGCAGAGTCTCTTGGACATAACAATTGGATAGTGAAGAGGGTTGCAGATAGCTACATAGTGGACATAAGCCATTGAGGAGAGAAGGAAAAATTCAGTAACAGACAAGAGGGAAAAAAAAACACATCTGTGTGAAGCAGCCCATGAATGAAATATTCTTGTTGGAAGTCAGCAAATTTTCTAAGATTTTAGGTGTGATGACCATTGAGTAACTAAGGTCAAGGAATGACAGGTAACTGAGGAAAAAGTACATGGGGGTGTGAAGCTGGTGATCAAGGTGAATTATCAGTATCATTCTTGCATTTCCCAACATGGTAATCAGATATATCAGGAAAAATAACACAAAAAGGAGAAGCTGGATCACTTCAGAGTCTGTCAAGCCAATAAGGATGAAGTCAGGCACATTAGTGTTACTCCTTCTTTTCATGCTAGAAATCAAGTGCTGTAAACTGTTGAGAAATCAACAGTGATACTAATTGTGAATGAGTTAAAATTATTTTTCTTTATAGGAATGATATAGCTTTTAAAAAAATCAGCTCAATTATTTTAGAAATTCATAATAAAAAGTAGTTAGCCAAATATGCCTGAAAAGTATCTTATTTTGTCAGCTAATTAAAAATTAGGTGAAAGTAAATATTTTGAAATTATATAATAGAGAAGTTTATATATATGTGTACATACATTGCAAAATTAGAATGAACATGACATTGTTATAAATATTTCACCTCATTAGCATATTTATCAAGATGAAAAGATTATACCATATGTATTATTCTTGTACACACTTTTAAATGAGAAAAAGGATAAATAAAGTTATTTATCTAGAGTCACAACCATTAAGTATTGTTGGCCCAGTGATTCTACAAAAATTGATTGTGTCCAGAGATGAAGCTCAAAACTTATATTTAATTTCAGCAAATCAAAATAACAATGCTAGGTACCTAAAAACAATGATAGAGAGTTTTAATGTATCATTTACTGTTGTTTACTATCTAATATAATTTAGTAAAAATTACAGATCAGGTATTAAAATCTTATGTGTATTAATATTTGAGAACACATATTACTCTAAAATTTTAGGTATACTTTTAAGAGATTATTTAATCAAATTTCTTCCAAAATTTATATTTTCAAAATATGTACATTCCTTGGAAATTCTATCAGTTTTATATTTCTGTTTCTATAACTCCTAGCATTATCTAGGTAAGGTCTACATGTCATATATAGGTATATGCTTATCCTTTTAATGATATCCCCATTTTTTTAGATAAACTAAAATCCTCTAACTTTGATATTGATATTTACCATGAGTCAAAGTTATTGCAAAACTTCTTCCAGTATTAGCTGTCTAGAAATTTGTCAACCTCTAGTTTTCCTCACAACAAAAATATGAAAACAATTTATGAAGCCTGATATTTCTGTGATGTAGTATTTGCTTTCTTTGATTTAAATTATGTTTAATTTTTTAGTGCATGATTTTTTTAGGTCAAATAAATCAAAGAAAAATTTTTCTTCAGATTCTTATCAAATAGAAAAATGTGAGGAAATTATGTCTCACCTGTATCCCCAGGGAGCTACTGTGAACATGAGCAGAGAAGAGTATTCCTTGTTTTTCACCCCAATAATGTCAAGGCAGCTCTTATATTGAGTATTGTGGAAAATGCAATATTTGCTCATCTCTGGAATCTTCCAAGGAAGATTGCTTGACAAGATGCCAAGGACAAAACTTCAAGGACAAATGCATCTGTGTCATGTTTGTGACAGAAATTTGCCTTCCCCTTAGAAGCCATATAATGTTGAGCAGCATTTTTGGTACTACTTTGTGATGTTCTAATTAATGACTGAGTAAAAGAGTAGGTATTTTTAGAGAAGTGCTTAATTAATCTGTGGCTTAAAGGCCAGATCATTAATGACCAGGGATGTAATAGTATATTTTTCACAATGAAATAATTTAAGTGTGACACTATCATAGGATTGGGTAGTGTTTATTATACAAAAATTATTAAACCATGAAATTCAAAAAAAGAAATGGAAATCATTCATAAATGTTATTCTGTAGATGTCTTTTCTTCTAAATATTTTCCTTTGAACCTATAAAGCTCCTTTATATTTATGATTATATAATTATATAATTTTACCACAGCTGAATTTTCTGTAATTTATTTAATATTATTTATTAACTATTACGCACCTTGACCAATGGTAAAAAACACATTAGAAGATCCACAATTTCAAGAATTTTCAATTGACAGGTGCAACCTTAACTAACTTCTTTGTAGGAGTGTGCACCAGTTTATGAATGGGAATGTTTGAGGCACCAGAAGGAAAAACTGTTTCTGAAATTAGATTAGGGAGTATCAACTAATTCGTCAACACAGCATATATATTGTTTTAGTCAAAGGTTCATGCAACTTATATTATTATATTAATATATTGCTGTTTTTATGTTAAAATAAATAGTAGAAAATAAATTAAAAATCATTGCTGAGATGAGTAAAGATTTATAATTTTATTAATGGTCCAAAGCTTCCTTCCTTTATGTACAACTAGGTGAAATCCATTCTTGTTAGTCTTTCATTAATTAATGATAATGAAATCTATTTGTATGTAGAATAGAAGCAAATGGTACAAGGAAACTGTTACATGGCAGAATTTTAGTAGACAAGATGCTCGTGTGGATCAAAGGAATTTCAAAATAATATATTACATATTTTATGAATTTTTGAATGTACAATTATTTAATTCAAGAAAAATCCAATGATAATGAGAAATGTTTATTTTCAGATTAAAAAGCCAGCATCAGTTTATTTCATGATAGGTGACTTTGGGTTTTAAGATGTTCTATGTCAATACCATCTCAATAGGGTCTGCTCATTCCTTGAAAATCACAGATGGAGTGTACCTTCCAGTATTGAAATCAATTTTTTATAGTCATTAAGCATTCTTTCAAATAATATGATAGTCAAAGAAAAAATAATTTACAAAACTTTTTTGACATCTTTTTTGCTGAATCTTTATTGGTTGGTTTCCAACATATGATCTCTAATAGTAAGATTATGTTGCCAGAAAATCAGTAGTAAGAAACAAAAGGAGACATGACTTATTTGACATAATTTTCAACAAAATTAAAACTTTAACCCAGACAATTATTCAGCATCGTTATACTTTTTAAATTTCTATTTATGCTATTAATTCTCTCAGTTCTTGATGTTATTTGATGCTCTGTTAAGGAATTTTGGCTCTATTGTAATTTTATTCTGCCACTCGTAATTCTGGAATACAAAGTTTCAATTATCTAATAGTACTCATTTGCACATTTGTATTTGTATGCTTATATTTACAGGTATACACTTTGACATCCTTTTACTATTCATCTATTTCTTATAGACATCATATAGTTCTGTCTTTATGATAGAATTAATTACAGGGCCTTATATTGGAGTGTTTATGCAACTCTAAATTAAAATGATGATTTACATGCTATTTTTATTTCATGTCATATTGAAGAGAGGCAGGGGTGGTACTCGACTAGGTTCATTTGCTCAGCATGACAGAATTGACAGATACTGATCTAGGCTAAGAAAGAAAACTGGCTTGATTTGGGAAACCTGTGTTGTACAGTCTCAAATCAGAATCCCTGTTAAGAGTTTTTCTCATTGCTTTTATACTGGTTGAAACAAAGAAAGTTAATAATCAAGATGAAATTTATAAGAAGGGTCTGGACAATTAGTTTTTTGCTTCATCAGTTAATCTTAAAATATACATGGTGCCCTGGGTAGGGCAATCTTGGGGTGAGTGGTAAGGCTGGGAGGGTGGTATAGATGTCAAGGTTCAGATGAAGACAGATGTGAAGATACAAATAAGGAATGAGGTGAGTAAACATAAGAGCAAGGAAGAGCATAACTATACATTTTTGTTGGAGCTAAATGTGATTAATGTTAAATCTTTAGCTCTATGTGCCTCCTGACATGTAAGCAAGTTATGTTGAATTTGTTTAGCATTATAAGGTCCAGTACAGTGCCTTAATATTTAAGCTATACTGGGTTTTTCTCATACTACAATATAATATAAATATTCTGATAATTCTCTCTGTGCTTTTTAGTTAATATAATATTTACTATTAAATTTTATTTATCTGATGGATTTTTTTAATCATACTTCATTGCATTATATTGTTAATGTTTGCTCTGAGGATACAATTTATATCCATAAATCATTTCATTGCTTTTAATAGTATTATGATTCTTTCCAGGCAATGAAGATGGCAGCATAAAGCACTTGAGGTTCTATTCACCCACAGAATCTTTGAAATACTAGAATCAAGGGCCAGACTATCCTCCTTAATACTCCAGAAAACAATTAGTTGATTGCAGTAACAGGGTGAGTCCTGAATCAAGACACATAACCTAAAACTGTTAGACATCAAGCTTTTGTCTCAGGCTGAGCTTCTTTATGGGAGAGCTAAACTCTCAAGGAGAACATCTACCAACACAGAGCAAATTTCAACAGACAGTAAAAGGTGCTTTTTGCATTGATTTTTTTTGTTAGTTTCTGACATTTGGTGATATATTTGGCATATCAGGGTCTAAACCCCATAGATAAAATTTTAAAATATTAAACTATTCCATGAAAATCATAATCAAAGGAGAGGTAGACTCACTATACTAATAGATCAAATAGTTTCAAAGTCCAAAACTGTTAAAAAGGACAAATGAGCACAATTATATATGGATGGAGTATCATCAACAAGAAGACATAAGAATGATTAGTATACATGACTGAAACAACAGAAACCCACAATAATGAAATGTATATTGACATTTTTGAAAGAAGTAATACGTGGTTCCATGATATATTCCATGGTATAATAGACATTAATACCAACATTTAATAATGGTAAGAATATTTAGATAGATGGTAGATAAGAAATTGGAAGACAAGAGTGATACTATAAGCAATCTAGAGCTAAGAGATATATGAAGAGCACTTCAACCAACAAGATCAGAATACACATTCTTCTCTAGTGCACATGAGTCATTCTACAAAATAGACCATAAGCTAGGTCACAAAAGAAGACTTAATAAACATAACCCTTTTGAAATCATACAAGAAATCTCCTCTGACAACATTGAAATGATGCAAGATATCAATACCAGAGGTATAACTGGAAAATTCAGTGACAAATGAAAATTAAAAGGTATCATCTTAAACAATCAGTGGATAGAAGAAGAAATTACTAAGGCAATTAGGAAATATCTTGAGCTGAATGAACAAAAGCAAAACATAACAAATCTTAGAGTTTCAGTAAAAGCAGTGGTGAGAGAATAATTTACAGCACTGAATTCTTAAAGCAAAAAAGGGAAAATATTTAAAAGAGGAGATGCAACCTTACAACTTGAGTTACAAGAAAAAGAACAGCATAATAAACCCAAGAAAGCAGCTAAAGGAGAAAAAAAGATTATAGTGGAGATGAATCAAATAGAGAATAAAACAAAATTGAGAACACCAATGAAGTCAAAAGATGTTACTTTGTAAAGATCAATAACATAACATTATTTTATGAATCCCAAAAAGAGAAAGAATATGTTTGTAAACTATTCTTCTCAGTTTGACAACCTTTTGTTATTTTGGATTCTATTGAGAAGGCTCTGATTAAGTTTATTTGATAAAAGCAAGTTAGAGCTACAGATTGTGCTACCTCAGTGAGGCACAACTCAGGTTGAGTCCCTGTCCCCTTGCTGGGCTTATATAAACAGATGCTCATTCAAGAAGACATGCCAGAAGCAAGAAAGAGCTGTCATTTTTTATCCTAAAGCCCCAGTGACAGATGACCCCTTTGCCTGAAAACTTACAGCTGACCCCCATGGAACCTTAACAGGAAGAGGAATCCCAGGAAGGAGAGACCAGGCAGAGATTGCCAGTCATCTTGCTACAACATATGGCAGCTGACTTTCATGAGAAAGTACCTCATATGGCACCTTGAGTTGGACTTTCACAGCCTTGGGACTGTAAGCTTTTACCCCAAATAAATAACCTTTATAAAAGACAACAGATTTCTGGTACTTTGCATTGGCACCCTTTTGGCAGATTAATAAAACTATCTACACTGACTCAAGAAGAAATAGATGACCTCTACTGATAGAGATCAAATCAGTAATCAAAATATCCCAACAAGGAAAATCACAAGCACAGAGAGAATCACTGGGGAATTGCAGCAACATTCCAAAAGCAAAAATCCTCCACAAAATTGAATCAGATGGAATACTTACCATCTGATTACCCCAGTACTTCCATGATCAAACACCTGGGCAACGTTACCTGGCCAAGTGGAAACATCAGGCTAACCATCATGGTCCACAACTTTTTAACTTGGCAACCATACATAAGGAGATGATGATAGACAACGACCATCCCAAGGAACCGAGACAGTTTACAACTGCAAACAAGAGATTCCCATCCACCTGCACTATGGGATTGAAGCCCCTTCTGAATTAGAGGTGGAGTGGGCATCACCATACCAGAATCCTCAGAATTATGGAATGAACTATGGACTAAAGTAGACTTACTGGTGTTCAACTATAGATTTCTTGTGATTCTAGCAAAAGAAGAACTTATATCATTGATGTGGAGGTAGTGGCCAGTGGACGTTCTGAAGGCAGGAAGAGGGAAAAACATGTGTAATACGGGGGCATTTTCATGATTTAGGAATTGTCCTAAATGACATTGCAACAAAAGATACAGGCCATTATATACCTTGCCATAACCTACAAAATTGTGCGGAAGAGGGTGTAAACTACAATGTAAACTATAGTCCATACTTAGTGGCAATGCTCCAAAATGTTTTCATCAATTGTAACAAATGTCCCACACTAATGAAGGATGTTGTTAATGTGGGAAAATGTGGGAGATGTAAGGAGTGGGCATATGAGAATATCACATTTTTATGTAGCATTTATGTAATCTAAGTATCTTTTAAAAAATAAAAAATGTGTTTTAAAAAATCAGTCTCTGATTGGGTAGGGCACTGAGAACCTCATAAAAGATTTAAGGTAGCTCTTCTAAAATGCCCTTATGATTTATATGGAAAAGGGATCCCATTTTCAGTTTCCCCATATCTGCATTTATGTCTGAATCTTCTTGGACCCAAAAAAACCCATAATATCCTTGATAGATTCATCAATAGGTTATCAACAACAACAAAAATTGGGCTAGTTAGTGTTAAGAAATTTTAGTACCAGTCACTTCAAATAACTGACTGATTAAGGTGATATATGAATATAATCCCCCTCCCCCTCCTCCTCCCCCTCTCTCTTTATATATATATACACATACATACATACATGTATATATCTTGCAACCATTATTTATTAATCATATACAGATTCTAGGAATGGATACACATTGAATAATGTGTATGATCCTAATCATCATAGAAACTATGTATAGAGATATTCCTTAATGCCTGCAGAATACACCAATGTCTTTTCCTTAGTCACAGCCACAACATAGGGTTTTCCTATTATTTTCTTAACTTTTTATTTCAGTAACTGATATAGAGCACAAAGTTTCACTTTTTAACCACATTCAAGTGTATAATTCAATAGTGTTATTTATATCCACAATATTTTGCTACCATCACTGATATCCATTATCTCTTTTGATGGTTTACAGCTATATGGACCCCAGAAAAATCATGTTTTTAAAATTCATCCATTCCTCTGAGTGCAAACCTATTTTCAGTATGACCTTTGGATTAGGTAACTTCAGATAAGCCTGGGCCTAAGTTGGGTCTTAATCTTACTGAAGTCTTAATAAATGGATGAATACTGAGAGACAGAGTGAAAGCAAGAGAGAGAAAGCCATGGAAGCCAGAAGCTGAAAGCAAGGAAATCCAGAAGAGAATGAAGACACCAGCAGATATCGCCATGTGCCTTACAATGTGACAGAGGAGTCCAGGATCACCAGCAGCCAGCCTTTGGGGAGTAAGCATTGCCTGATAATGCCTTGTTTTGGACATTTTCACAGCTTCAGAACTGTTAGCTTTTAAGTTAGTAAGTCCCCATTGGAAAAGCCAAACCATTTCTGGTATATTGCTTTTGGCAGCCTAGCAGTCTAAGACACCCCTCCTTTTTCATCATCTCAAACAGAAGCTATCTACCCATTAAGCTATAACTCCCTCCTCCCATCCTGCTACCCCTGGTCTTCATAACCTATGTACCACCATCTGTCTCTATGAAGTTTCTTCTTCTAGTTGTTTCATATCAGTGAACTTATTTCACTCAACATGATGTCTCCAAGGTTCATCCATGTTGTCACATGCATCAGAACTTCATACTGTTTAATGGCTGAATAATATTGCATTGTATGTATATACCACATTTTGTTTATGCATTTATCTGTTGATGGACACGGGTTGTTTTGAGCTTTTGAATATTGTAAACAATTTTACTATAAATATTGGTGTACAAATATATGTTTGAGTCCCTGCTATCAATTCTTTCAATTCTTTTGGGTAAATACCAAGAAATAGGATTACCTGATTATATGATAATTCTACTTTCAATTTTTTGAGGAAAAATGAAACTGAGATCCACAGTGGTTACACCATTCTACAGTGTCACCAGCAATGTATAAAGGTTTGTATGTCTTCACATCCTTGCCATAATTGTCATTTTCTTTCTTAATAATAGCCATGCTAGTGGGTGTAAAGTTTTATCTCATTGTGGCTTTGATTTGCATTTCTCTACTTACAAATGATGGTGAGAATTTTATCATGTGCTTATTGGTCAATTGTATATATTCTTTAGAGAAATGCATATTCAAGTCCTTTGATAATTTTTAAATTGGGTTATTTATCTTGTTGTTATTGATTTGTAGCAGTTCTTTATATATTCTGAATATTAAAACTTAAGCAGATTTATTGCTCTCAATTATTTTCTTTCATTCTGTAGGTTGTCTTTTCATTATCTTGATAGTGTGTTTTGATGAACAAAAGTTTATAATTTTGACAAAGTCCATTTTATTTTTGTTTTTTGCATCATAGCTAAGAAATAAGTAGCAAGCCCAAGGTTATGAAGGTTCTCCCTATATTTTATTCTAGGAAATTTATGGTTTTCTCTCTTATGATTAGGCCATTGACCCATTTAGAGTTCATTCTTGTACCTAATGTAAGATAGGGGTCTAACTTCCTTTTTTTTTTTTTGCATGTGGATACCCAGTTTACACAAAACCATTTGTTGAAGAGACCATGCTGACCCCAATTAATACACTTGGCATCCTTGTCAAAAATCAGTTGGCCATAGAGATGTGTGTTTATTTCTGAAATCTCCATTCTATTCCATTGGTCTATGTGTCTATCTTTATGGCACTTACCACACTGTTTTCATTATTTTGGACTTGCAGTAAGTTTTGAAATTAGGAATTGTGAGCCATCCAACTTTACTTTTCCTTTGTAATTGTAGGAGGAGGTGTAGGGGGAGGAGAGGGATGTAGCGCACCCATTACCATCCACATCAACCCTGCTAACACGTTCGGTTACTCCCGCCCATATAAGTGCTTCCCCCACCTACAGAAAGATAGCTACTGTACCAACAATGGGTACGATTCCTCATATGGAGACTGCCCATACTGGTCCTGCATCATCCATGTTGCTTCTTTGTCATCTACATTCTTTCAAAACCACACCGGCTTTTACATCCGAATCACTGACCCCTGGGATCAAAGGTGGCAGAACAGAGTTAGGGCTGCACTGTATTCCTCCTGGTCCACCCCATCGAGCTGTATCGATATCGTTCGGCAATACATGCTCCACAGCTCCTCTCCAGATGCTACACCCATTGAAAGGACTGAAGAAACAGTTATTAAAGCAGAGAAACAACTTGCCCTAGCTCTCTCCCCCTATCAGCCCCTTACTTGGGTTCAGATCCTTACCAATACCCTAAACCTCCTCAGCTCCTCAGGTATTGCCCCCAACACTAGCTCTTGCTTCTTATGCGCCTCCCTTGGCCGCCCCCTCATGGCCACTGTACCCGTCTATGGCGGTCCCTTAAATACCACAAATAGCACAGCCTGCAACGGCCCATCTATTCTCAACATTCCCCTTTTTAATGTGTCTCTAGAAAACATAACGTGCTACATTACTTCCAACTCTGCCCCCTCTCCTAGTACCTACCCATGCATTAATAACGTCTCAGTAACTTCTACCCTGTTCGCCCCACGAGGCTTCCGCTTCTGGTGCGATTCTTCCCTGAACCCCTATGTTAATACATCTTCCCCCAGTCCTTGCTTGCTAGTCTGTCTGGTCCCCCAGTTAACTCTTTACACCAAATATGAAGTAAGCTCTCTCATGACACCCCCTCGCCCAAAAAGAGCAGCATTCCTCCCCCTCCTTATAGGCACCGACCTTACCACGTCAGTCGTGGCCACTACATTGGCTGGCGGCGCCCTGGGACACACTGTAGTCATGGCCGAAGGCTTCCGTAACACATTACAAGTCACCACTGACTCCACCACCCAATCCCTGGAGTCTCTCCAAAGGCAACTTACATCAATCGCACAAGTGGCTCTCCAAAACCGCCGTGCCCTAGACCTCCTAACAGCAGAAAAAGGTGGAACTTGTCTTTTTTTACAGGAAGAGTGCTGTTACTATATCAACGAGTCTGGGGTAGTAGAACAAAATGTCCAGACCTTGTTCAATCTCCGCAATGATTTAGCCAACAAATATAGGACACAACAATCACTCTTTTCTTGGCTCAACTTTCCGCTCTCAGCTTGGCTAGCCCCCATTATCACCCCTTTTTTAACCTTCCTTTTTTCCTTCTCATAGTTCCCCGTGTTGCCAAATTTATCTGAAAACAACTTCAGAGCATACTGTTACTAACTTTCTGCCAAATTCAGTATCCACAGTACCAATGGCTGCCACAGCAGCCCCCAGGGCACCAGCGAATGACACGACTGAACGAGAACACCGAACTGTGAACCTTCCTCTCCCCCTTTTTCCAGCAGGCACCA
>JAQZBX010051093.1:0-19460 GCA_029593785.1 Cabassous unicinctus | reverse complement strand
GGGGAGTGGCGTCGCTCTGCAACTTTGCAAACTGCCATTTCATTCACACCAGGCCCTGCCGGGGGGACGGGGCCGCCCTAGGAAGCCCGCGGTCCGCGGGCCTGGGACCCGGCACATCCCGAAACCCCCTCTGCAAAAACGCACCCCCGGGGTGCAAAAGATAGCAAGGGGGTCAGGAAACTTTGCAAATGGAAAAAGCCTCCTTTCTCTGGGCAGACACCACCAACGGGCACCCAAGCCACCGACCTCCCCCCAGATGGGAGCCGGCGCCCCTCGGCATTACCCCGGGAAGGACACCGCTGCCAACGGCGTCTTTTGCACCTCCCTCTCATCCCGGCCCGCTCTGCCAGGCCCCCAGCAGCGTCCTTCTTACTGGGCGGCCTAAGATCTGGGCTCCTGGGCACAGTGCAGGGGCGCCGCGCGCGGGGAGGGCGCCCGGGAGCCGTGTTTCCTTGGAGCTGGGGCAGTCGCGACCCAGATAGCCGCGGCGGCGGCGGCGGCCTCGCCCTGCCTCGCTCCCTTCCTCCGCCCCGATCCCTTTCGAAGACCCCCGGCCCCGGGGCAGGGACGCCTCGGCTCCCCGGCAGCTCTTTTAGAGGAGCGCATTTTGTCTCCGATGGAGCCATTACGGCCCCCTGGCAAGGGCAGAGGGCGCTGGGCGGGTCTCTCCGGGCCGGGGTGCCTGCGGGGCGGACCCCGGCTCCTCCAGGGAAAGCCCGCGGTCGCGTTTCGGAGGCAGAGTCAGCTCCGCGGGTACCTCCGGCGCCGCGGGCGCGATCCGCGAGCCGGCCCCGGGCTGGCCTTCCCGCCGGGCCCGCCGCTCCCGGGGCGCCGGGCGGCCTGCGAGCTCCGCTCCTTACCTCCCGCCGGCGGCCGGGGATCCGGAGGCGACTGCGCGGGGGTCTCCGGGTGGGCCGTGGGGGTGGCGCGGGGGGGGGGGGTCCGCGGGCGGCCGTCCGTGCGCGCTGGCTCCTGGCTCGCGCTAGCTCGGCTGCAACCCCGTTCCCAGGAGCCCCCCGCATCCACCCGGCGCGTCCAGACAGATGACTGTCACTGGCTGCGCTTTGAAGCTCGGGGGATATTATTAACTGAAAAATCTGACACACCCGCGGGGCGGGGAGAGAAGGGGGCTGCGGCGCAGGCCAGGGGGAGGGGGAAAGGCCGAGGGAGGCAGCTTTACCCCGCCCTCCTGATTTCCATAAAAATCAGGGGAGGCGCCAGGGCTTTCGCGCCAAAGCCACTTGCTTTTCTTCTTTGCAGAAAGCAGGCTGCAGCGCTGGGGAGCCCGGGGTGCGCTCCTCCCGCCCTCGCGGACCCCCGGGCGTGCACCGGGTGCGCTCTGCAAACCAGCTGCGCGCCGAGCCGCGCGCTGCAAGCGCCCGCCCTGCAAGCCTGGCAAGCGCCTGGCATTCGAAAGAAATTTCCGGAGGGCTGGGCATGGGGGAGCGAGGGGGGAGGGGGCCCGGCTCCTGCCCCCGCCCCCGCCCCGGCTGCGTCTGCGCGCGGGGCCGGCGGCCTGCAAAGCTGGGCTGCGGGGGTGCTCGAGGGGAAGCTGGGGGAAGGCAGGACCCGGCGCGGGAAGGGGGCAAACGGGAGGGACGGGGCACTGCCGCCCAGAGCCGAGACCGCAGGAGGTTTCCAGTTTTCCACGGAGAGGGGCGCCCCCCTTGTTTGAAAATCAATAACGAACGCAGACCGGGAGGGTGGCGCCGCGGCGGGTTCCTCGGCCGAAGGCGACACCTCGCGGAGACCCAGCAGAAAGCGGGGCCGCCCCGCACCTCTCCCCGCCGGCCCAGGCTCCCGAGGGGCCTGCAGCGCTCCCGCCGCGCCCAAGGCTGCCTTCTCCCGGAGGAGGGGGTGCCAGCCACAGCCCCTCGAGTCCGGACCTCGGCCCAGAAGTTCAGGCTCCCGGGGCGTGGAGGCCGCCGTGGGCCTCGGCCTGCGCAGCTAGGATCCGGCGTTAGAGATGGGGGGCGGCTCGGGGGGCTCTTTAGTTACAAAAGCGCCGGGCACTAAGCCCCGTGCAGGTGTCGGCTGTTGATGCTGTTACTCCCAGATTTGGGCAGATGCTTCCCGGGAATCTAAGGGCCTGCCCGGGGGTCTTTGCCCTCTGCCATCTCCCCACCGCCTCGTCCACTCGGGTCAAGCTACCTTACCGGAGGGTTTGATGAGGGGTGGGGTTCAGAGGCTATTGTCCCCACCCCGGAACTCCCCAGAAACAACTCCAGCCCCCTCGGCATCCCCATCCCCAGTGAGGCAGGGTTCAGCCCCAAGCACATTTCTCCCAATTGTTTGGGGGCAGGGGGGAGGCCTTCTGGCCCCCTTTTCCCTCCCAAGTGGCAGTGCCACTCACCCCCATTCATCTCCGCCTTCAAGCCTGTGAAAGAAGGGGATGCAAAGGGTCTGGGGGCCCATAAAATGCTCCCGTATTAGCATTTGTGAAGGGTCTTCCCGGCGATTCCCAGGGCTCTAGGAAGTGGCCCAGGAATGGGGGCAGCTGCCCTCGCAGGCACCTTTATCATTGCTATCGCTCACATATGTAAAGCCTTCCGCTTTGCAAAGCCCTTCACACCCCACTTCTGCTTTGCCCCGACGCCCCGTCCTGCTGCTGCATTCTCCCCGAGCATCCGGGATTGTCCTGAGAGCGCTTGCCAGGTCTGTAATTGCCCGTCTGGCAGAGCCCGCCTCGGTCTGCCTCGCCTGCCCGGGAGCTCCCGAGGAGAGGTCCTGCCTGTCCCGCTGAGTTCGGCAACCTCAGGGCAGGGCAGGGCACCGAGCTTGGCAGCGTCCCGGGTTGCT
The DNA here is from genome assembly GCA_029593785.1 of Cabassous unicinctus. Classification (NCBI taxonomy): domain Eukaryota; kingdom Metazoa; phylum Chordata; class Mammalia; order Cingulata; family Chlamyphoridae; genus Cabassous; species Cabassous unicinctus. The sequence continues at coordinate 16,661 of JAQZBX010051093.1, read as the reverse complement.
CCAGGCAGAGGCCTCCCAGTGACTCCAAGGTCCCTGTGTTGGCAGAGGCACGACTTCAAGAGCTTCAGGACCCCAAAATGGCAGCACTGCCTCCACAGGCAAAGGCTGGCCTCCGCCGTGTCCAGACGGCCACCCTCGTCCACGCTCGCCGGACCAGCGCCCTTCGCCACCCCACTGCTGCTTTGGCGAGGGATGGGAAAGGGAGCGGGGAGGAAGAGCAAATCGTCCTTCCGACCTCAGTCTCCGTTGAATCCAAGCCAGTTATCACTGTCAGCCTGAATCTGAAGGCTAACAATGTTAAAATTCAACAAGTATTTATTGGTACCTTCATTTGTCAATGGAAAGAGAAAGCTTCCTCTTGCCAGCCCCGCCTGCCTCTAGAAAGTTCTCTCTCAAGATGCTGAGACAGCCTCCAGCGCAGATGCAGCTGTGCTGCCCGGGCTCGGCTCAGGGCGTCCAGTGCAGAGCCCTGTGCTAGGTGCCGAGCTGTGAGCTGTCAGCCACGTGTGGCTCTGCTGGGCCCGAGGGACAAGCACACCTAAAATGGACATTTCCATCTAACAATCAGCCGATAGGACAGAGCTACACAAAGGACTTGGCTTATAAATAAGGAGATTTTTGAATGGGAGGTAGTTTTAGTCTACAAATCCCTCTTTACCAAAAATAAAAAAAAAATTTTAAAGGTGGGAAGGAGCAGGGGAAGAGAAAGAAAATTCAGAAGGGCGTGAACCACTATTGGCTAGGAGATAAAACCTCTGAATGTCTCTTTCCAGATCTTGGGTTAAAAATCTGCCTCCCAGCCCCAGGGGCCTCAGTTTCTCCCAGGAACTTGATACTAGGCGTCTTTCTTCCCAAAAATGTGTAAGTTTTTCTGATTAAATAGTTTTTTAAATCCCTGGGATCAATTTACTCTTCATTCGGAATAAAATAAAGCATAATCTCTGCTTTACCCAGTCACCACCCCCAACAACAGCAAAAGGTTGGGTAGAAGATTTAAATGGAAAAAATAAGATTAGAAAAGTATTAGAAGAAAATATTGGTTCGAGTCCTTTCTACGTAAGACAGCAGGGGAACCAGGAAGGAAAAACTTAACATATTGGACTAAAGTAAAAGTTAAAACATTTACAGTTAAAACATACCCTGAACAAAGTCTAACAAAGCGATAGAAAATACCTTCCACATATAGAAGACAGAAAGTTTATCCAATGTATACAAAGAGCTCTTACAAATTGATTAGGAAAAAAACAGCCCAGTAGAGAGATGGGCTCAGGATATGAGCAGGTAATTCAAGGAATAGGAAATGCAAATGGTCAATAAACATATGAAAAGATGCTCATCTTCACTAGTAGCCAGGGAAATGCAAATTAAATCTGAGAGATTAACATTTTTTGGTCTAGCAGATTGGCCCACAAGGTTAGCAATGCTGGGAGGGTGAGGCGGGGAGGGGTGGGGTGGGGCTCTCATATACCCCAACTGTAAAGGCCATTTCACATTCCACTCTTCGGAGTCCGCCCTACGAGGAATGGTAGCACAAATACGTAAACAAAGATGTGCATTACAGAATTGTTCTCAAAAGCAAAAATATTGTAAACAGGCTAAAGTCCCATCAGTAGATCAACAATAACTCTGTTACAGTATATCCATGCAGTAGGACTTTTCTCAAAAGTCCCCAAAAAGAATTAGACCTATAGGTACTGACTTGGAAAATACCCATTAGTATGAAAGGAAATATGCAAGATAAAGGTCAATATGTCTGGCATCCTGGACATACGTGTAATTAGATGCATCACATACATCCAGTAACGATTTAGGAGGAATGGACAACAGTGGTTTCCTTTGAGGCGTGGAATTGGGCAAGTGGAGGGAGAAACGCCTCTTTTTTATTTTAAAAGCAGTGGGAGTATGAGGGAGTTTACATTCTGTGTGTTCCATTACTCCCCAGTGCAGCTACCCATTTGGGGGAGGCACCCCCAAAGTTCCCTGTTGTTCTCAGGGCTGCTTGCCATTCTTTTAGACCAGCCTCCCTCGTGCTGACCTGAGTCCAGCAGCTGAGGGTGGGTCAGAGAGTGGCAGGCGGGACAGAATGGGGACAGGTTTAATGAGAAGTGAAAGCAAGACAGCCAAAGCCATCCAACGTGTGTGATGTTGGATGTGCCTCAAGCAAAGCACACCCACCTGGAGCGCATTTTGGGAGTGGGAAGTTTGCATTGGCACAATTATATTTAAAACAAAATTATCCTCATTTCATGCCAGCAATCCGGTTACAGATTTAGCAAATGTGTCCAGCAAGCTTTCCTCTCCCCAAAGGCTGCGGCGTGAGCCTCCTGTCCAGCAGCTCCAGTATCCCCTTCGCTGGGAAGCTTTCGCTCAGGCTGGATTGCCCTGCATGTGCCCGGTGGAATGGGCCTCCTCTGCTGAAGGCCAAGGTGCCGGGCTCCGTGGGCCGGGAAGCCCAATGGACGCTCCTCCTGCAGCCTCCTTTTAGGAGACACCTGGCTCGCAGCCAGGGCAGCCGGGTCTCAGCAGGCGCTGGCTCCCCAGGCCCGGCCAGCTAGCCCATCTGCCTCGAGGAATGCGGGGTACGCGCCACAGTCCATCTTCCCTTCTGGGATTACCCGTTATTTCCAGACCTTCTCTTCAATGCCTGGGAACTGATGGATGAGCTCACCCAGGGATTCTCCCTAAATTCTCTCTGAATGCTGGAGTCATTCCCAATAGCTTTGGGGGCGGGGGGGAGGGTGCTTGAAACGCCTGGGGGCCCTTCCAGTTTCTTGGTGATCAGTGGTAGCTCTCATCCAGTCTGCCCGTTTCTAGAAACCTCTTCTTGCCCAGGAAGTCTTTTCCTTTGTTTTCTGCCCATTAAAAATCCTCTCCTCAAAGTTCTTTCGGGAAGGAACCCAGAATCCTGGCCTCCCTTCCCCCAAACCCACCCCTCCCGGTCGCCTTTGCCTGCCTGCCGCCAGCTAGCAAAGCCCACCCAGCGCGCCTTATCCGGGCCCGATGGGCACCTTCCCATCTCCCAGGGCATCTGTGCGAATGGCGGCTGGCACCGAGCTCAAAGCCCTGGAAAATCCAGGCAGCCACGCCGAGCCTCGATTTCTGCACCTCTGAGTTAGGGTCTGCGAGGATTAGGTCAGGGCCAAGGCACTCAGTGGAGGCTAGTCTTCAGTCTTCCTTCTCCAGGGACTCAGAAAACCCTCCCTCGCTGGATCACCTCCTTGTGGCTCCAGGTCGAGCTTTCAGTTTTCGTACAATTAGCCAACAATGTGCATTCATTTCTCCTTTCTCCACCCAGAACTCTTGTCATCTCATCGCTGCCCTCGCTTTTCTCAGCTTGTCCGTTACCGGATTAACTTTTCACTTGGAAGAAGCTATTGCAAGATTGAGGTGGTATAATTCAACAGCAAGAGCAAGCGCCACACCACAGAGGAGGGACTTGACTTCTTCAAGGCGCTTTGCTGAGGGGCCTTTGATTAGTCTTAGCCTCTCTTGGCCTTTGTTTTCTGATCTATAAAATGGGAGAATGAGTCCTGTCTCTGCTCTCTTTCTGAGGATTATGGCATCGCTAGAGCACTGGGTTTAGATTCAGGAATTGAGTTAAGCGTGCTGCTTCTGCCATTTCCATATGGTCTTAGGCAAGTCAACTTCCATCAGCCTCAGTTTTCTCATCTGCAGACAGGGCCAATAATACTTTTCCTATTTGCTACAATAGGGTAGATGTGAGATCCAGAATCAAAGCGAGCCTGTGTGTGTGTGACTTTGCTTTGTCCAAGAAATTAAGGAAGTGACAGGTCTAATGAAGCAAGTACTTGAAAAATGGTAATATCTCTACACACAAGCAGTTTGGGATTCTTTGTGAAGTTACTAAAACAGGGCTGTTTGGGATGGACACTTTAGAATCATCTTATGATACGTATGATGGTCATATTTCCTGGTAAGTGGTATCAAATCCAAAAACCTGTCAAAGGGACAGATGGCATTCTTAGCACAAAAGAGGAAACCAATTAGAAGTTAAAATACATCAAAATGTGAACTTGTAAATGCTAACAAATTGTTTCGGTTTGGAGGAATGAGCTATTTTCCCTCCTTCCTGCTAGGCTGCTCACAGGTCACAGGCTGTTTAAGATCTAGGGAAACCTTACACACCCTTGATTTCAAACTTCCCTACCTAGCCAGGCTTGCTGGGCAGACACAGATGATTGCACTGTGCCACTTATATAGTGACGGACCATGTCCTTGCGGTTCAGAAATGAGCACCCAACCCCAGGCTTAGGAAGAAATGCCCAAATACTGTACTTGCATTCATTCAGTCTACCGACACTTTCTCAAGGCACTCACAAGCCAGTGGGGGTGTAGAGAGAGTTAAACTTGCTGTGTGCAGTGGAGGTTTGCAAAGACCCACCTCACCTCGGGGAGCGGAACTTTACTTCATAGACTGACAGACGTTTGAGCCGTGGGAAGAGAAACAGGGGTTTGCCCAGGAGATAAGGGAAATGGGGTTGTATTAGTCAGGAGGGGCGAGGCATGCTGTGGCAACAAAGGATCCCAAATATCGGTGATTTAATACAACAAAGGCTTACATTTTGCTCCTTTAACGTGCACGGCGGAATGGGTGAAGGTGGCGCCCCGTGGGACAAAAGGGTTTGGGGAAAAAGACTGAGTGCATCATTCTCCCAGAGAAGACTCATAATCTCAAAGTCTAAAAATAAGTCTTTAGGGGGGAAGAGAGGTGTCCTAAGTGAGTTGTGTGTGGCTCTAGCTGACTGGTATCCAGTTATCCGAGGACAGAAACCTGCCTGACCCCAGAACCCACACGACTCTCCACCCTCCAGGTTGCCTCTCGTGGACTGTGAACTGTGCCTAGGGGGCAGGGAGGGCACTCATGAGACCTTTTATTTTCTTAAAGCCATATTTCTCCCCGTCCCCCGAGATGACTTCCTCGTCTGTCTACTGGTTGTTTCCACTCGTTGTCTGCTTGCTGTGTCTGCTCACTGTGTCCACTTGTTGTCTGCTCTTCTTCTTTTAGGAGACACCAGAAGCTGAACCCGGGACCTCCCATGCGGGAGGCAGGCATCCAGCTGCTTGAGCAACATCCACGCCACAAGACCTTTTTATTTTCCATGATACCTCATGGTACCTGGCACAAACGAGGTACTCGGTCAATACTTGTGGAATGAATGGATGAATTTCTCTCTCTTCTCCCAAAGCAAGACTGACATCTCTATGTACGTAAATGGGATGTCAGAATTAGCATTCTAGGGAGAAATTAGGCAACAGACCAATTGTTTTAAGCTGGATTACAGTAGCAAAACTCTTTTTTAACAAAAACAAATAATTTTTACACTAAGCCCAAATTAAAAAGCAAAATAAAAACAAGATAAAAATGGAATGGCTTTGGATGACGGGTGGTCGGGGGCCTGAACCCCAGAACTCTGCCTTTTTCTGGATCCCTTGCAGAAGCGTCTTTAGAGGAACTTCTGAGAATCTTTCAAATTTTCAAATCCAGATTGAAAGCCAAACACTTAGGTAAATCATATCACACAAACAACAGAACACCAGTGTTCTCCCGGTTTCTGGATTTCATCTCTCTCCATGTTGAAATCTGCAGTTGGTTATCTCTATTCTCCTTTGCGGGGGTCGGGAGATGTACTTAGTTTCACAGTTTCCGGGGAAAGAAATGAAATGGTCAGAAGAAGGATGTACAGTTCTCATGCGGAAAGGGGGCTAAGAGAAGCCACTGGCTCCAGTAGCCCCAATAGCCCACGTCAGGGCCAGGGGCTGGGGTGCCTCTGAAGGGCAGATTAGCCAGGCAAGGTGCCCAGGGCCTGGAGGGGGTGCCCCAGCCATGACACCTTTCCCGAGGAAGACGTCTGTTCCCTCCACAGTCCAGCTGCTGGGGAGACTGGGAAGAAAGCAGGGGATGCCTTGCCAGCCAGCCCCTCCCTTCCTACTGATGAATGGCCCCTGACCCCACAATACTCCCCCCTGTGAGGGTCCCCTGGGGAGGGCTCCCAGCTGTGCTCATCGGAGCCAAGGAGAGCCGGACCCTTGGGGGGGACATCTGCTTGCCCTACTCGGAGCACCAGGGGGCAATGGGGCCGAGTGGGGGACCTTTCAAGGAAGGCTGGATGGAAAGGGCAGGCTCGCGTCCCCCTCCCCTCTCTCTTCTGCACCGAACCCAAGGTCAGCCCTGGACAACTGGAAGCCCTCGGCTCCCCTCTGACCAGGAGGAGAGGCCTCTTCATGCTGTGCCTTCGTGGGCGCCCACTGAGCCCCTGACCACCTCCATTCCCCTGCCAGGCCGTCTCCAGGCAGCCGCGGGTCAGTGCCCTAGGGGGAAGTGGACCCCCAGGCCGAGGGGGCTGCTCCCCGCCGCACAGGCTCCACTCCGCCCCCTGGCTTCTGGCACACAGAGGTGCCCGCGGAACACTGGTGGCCTCTTGGCAGCTTTGTTGGGGTGAAACAGAGAGTCCCACAGCGCGTTCCTCCAAAACTGAGGACGAAGCCTCACCTCTACACGAGACAGAAGCCCAAATGCAGAGCGGGCATTTCGCCCCTCTCCACAGCACCCCCTTTCCGCGAGCTCACCCCACCTGGCCTCACGCAGAGCAGTTAGGCCTCTCTGAAACTCAGTTTCCTCAAATTTAAAAAGGGGTGGTGGGCTCTCCCCCCCTGCAGGGGTGCTGTCAGTGCCAGCTACGAAATAAACGCTGAAGCACCACGGACTCGCAGAGTTGGCTGGTCGGGTGGCGAAGGCGTCCACCTCACTGGGCTGTTCTCCCACCTGCTGTCTGGTCGCTGCCGTGTCTTAGAGATGAAACGGTCAGCTCGTGACCTGAATATTTCAGTTTTCACCCCCCTGTTTAGAATCACAGTCTCAAGGAAATCATCACATTTCACGGGCGTTACTTCTAAAACCCGTGGAATGAAACAAGGTTGTGAAGAGAAATAAGCTTGGGCTCCCGCGCTGGCGCAGAAACGCTCTATCAAGTAGCAGCAGATGAGAAAGGAAGTTGCAGCACCGTATTTTTGAAAGAGAAAAGTGATACCTGCTCGTATCTGCCCATCTGGAAGGGCACACGCCAAACCGTTTAGCTGAATCATTGGAGACGAGGTGGAGAAAGAGTGAGATTTTCACTCTTTTACCTATTATTTGAATTTTTTAAAAACCGTGATTGGGTATTACTTTTTCAATTAACATTTTTTTTCTAAACATCAATAGATGCTTTAAATATATGGCCTTGAAATAAATTTTTCTAGATTGTACATGTCTGTTCTTACTATCTAATATTTCTGAGCTCATTAAATGAGCATCCTGTGTCATATTGAAAACTGGAGTCTGCAAGCCCAGTGGCTCCAAATACTGAGCACCTGCTACGTCTCGGGCTGGATGCCAGACACTTTCTAGACATTTCCTCACCCAAGCCTCCCTGCAGCCCTACAAGGTTAATTATTTTCATACCCACTTTCCCCGTGAGGTACCTGCAGCCCGAGATCCCGCCTTTAGTGGCAGCACTGGACTCTAACCGAGCCGGGCCTGGCTCCAGGGCTACCTTCCTGCAGGTGCACCCCCCCACCTCCAAGAGCTTGCGCGTCCTCGCAAACATGGCACGTCTTATTTTTATCCGTGCACTCTTGGGCCTCTGTATGATTTTAAAACGCAGCATTTGTTTTGTAATTGAACACTCTTCCTCATTCACCGAGCATCCCCCCTAACGAGCCGGGGACCAGGCGTCTCTTTGGGTGCCGTCTCTTATGCGAAGCCCACTAAGTGCAGCAGTGGCAATTAAGCAGCCTGCTGGGAAGCCTCTCAGACACAGTTCCCTGGGTCCTTTGGCTTCTGCGGCCACGGTGTGAAACGAAGAGCTTTTCTCTCGTGAAGCACTGGGGAGCGCACTGCAGCATGGGGCGCATCTGCTGGTTCCCCATGCGTGGAAATTCAGTTCTCGGTGGAATACTCAGACCTGAAATGGGATCCTTCTGGGTTGTTCCAGAAAGTGAAATCTACAACCTGCAGGGAGAAATTGCAGGCAATTGTATTCCAGCCTAACCTATAAGAACTTGGTAACAATTGAAACAGACCAACAAGGGGTTTCTGCCTTCGGGGGAGGTGGGAAGTGGGCTCTTATTTTTAATCCTGTGATTCTCAGCTGTGTGTTTTGCATTTTTATTTATTACTGATAAGACTAGTGTGGCTTTAGAAGGGATGACCACTGAGCTGATAACTACTAGTGCCAAAGTGCACTCTGTGGTTCTGGTTTAGGATATGAAACCGGTTAGTTTCTGAGGGTTTGGACTTTGAAGACCATCAATCAATTGTTTGGTTCTAATTAATTTTGCCTGAGAACATCTGACATGTTAACAGAAGTAGCAATTAAAATGGAATGGTAGTGTAATCACCATCTCAAATATTTAGACGATGTGATTATATAATATCTACCAACAGAGTTTTTAAAAAAAATACACTTAGGCAAATTGTGAAGAGAAAATAAGCATTGCTTCAGGGCTTGGAAAATGCAGTTCCTTCTCCTGATGCCTCCCAGGTCTTCGAGGTGCAAGACAAGCTCTTGCTGGCCGAGAACGGACTCCGACAGCAGGAGATCCCAGGAGCCCCACACGTTGGTTCTCTGCACTAAAATATGCCCTCCAGCTGTCTGCCCTGACCCTAATCAGACAAAGGATGTTCTGTGCTTTCCCTCAAGTCTGTCTGCGTGGGGCCCTCCCAGTCATCCTGGGCGCTGGGGTGGCTTCTCGTTAGACCCTGGGCATCTGCAACACCGAATCCAGACAGACTAACCGAGGGCCTACTGTGCGCCAGCTGATACCTTCCAGATCTCCATCAGTCTCCCCACCTTACTTCCTTAGAAATCTTGACCCATATGCCCAGCACTCACAGGCATTTCTTCCTGGAAATCCCAGAGACTTCACATTCAACGCGCCCCAAACTGAGCTCACTATCTCCGCTTCCAGCCTCCTCCTGCTGCTGCATTCTCTCTCCCAGGGAATGGCACATAGGAGCTGGCTGCCGGGCTCGCCTCTTCCTTTCTCTCCGTCTTGCATCTTTGCAATGACCCTGTTTGCTTTTACCTACCTCCATCCAGGGCTTATAGAAAGCACCAGAGTGTCCATACGAGTTTTCAGATATTGAAATCTTGCCACACCAAGCGGAAGGGAGTCACTGCTCCAAAGCCCGCACGTGCTCCTCTCCCCACCCCTTCCGGTCCCTTCCCCAGCCCCAGGATTACCGCCTGGCTCAGCAGACGTTCTTCTGGATCTGGTCCCAGCAAAAGGCCAGTTTTGATTGGGTGGCGTCCGGGCAGTGCCATGTGGTCACGCTGGACGTGTGCTCAGGGCCCCTTGTCCGTCAGGCCCAGGAAGCTCACCACCTACCAGCAACAGTAGGTACTTTTAGGGGGCCACAAAAAATGTTTCCTTCCCGTTGCTTTTAAACTCAGAAGGGGGAAAAAAAGTGTATGATAAGAGTAAGCATATAATACTGAACCAAGCCTGGAATATATTCATCTCTACACCCATGCAATTTTAAAATCTTAATTTGTTTTAGGGGAAGGGACCCTCCAAGGCAAAAGTGCCCAGGGCCTCCCACACTTGTGCTGGCCCTCCTCCTCTCCTCTCTCCTCTCCACGCATCTGTGCTTTCCCTCCACTTGGCCTTCCTAGGTCCACCGCCTCTGGGTCTCCCCTCCCTTTCCTTCCCTCCACGTTTGCAGACCATCTACTCTGCGCAGTTCTAAGGATTTGGAGAGGTGGAAGCCACACTCCCTGCACGCAGGCAGCTGGCAGTCAGAGGGGATGAAGGTACAGAGGTCACCCCCTGGACTCCTGAGGGTAGGTGTCCCAGCAGAGGCCCAGCTCCAGCCAAGCAGATTGGGAAAGCCCTGCCAAGAGAGGAGATTTCTAAGCTGCAGAAATCCAGCCCTTCTGCATCCCAGCAGTATTCCTCCTTCCCCTCAGGTACAGAGACCTGGGGCCCGTTTCAGTGTTGGAATGCCACCAAGCCCTGCTGGCACCCATACCACTGGTCCTAGTGTCTGTCCAAGCCGAGGCCCTCTGGCAGGCCAGCTTTCAGAGGACTGGCGAGGACCTGCTCTTGGTCTGGATGGAGGCCGGCTTCTTGGTGAGCCTGGAGAGCTGTCACTGGAGACAAGCACTGCTACCCCCTCAGAGAAGGGATTCCATCAAAGAGGCCAACGGGCCACCTGAGGAGGTAGGGGTGGGAGGAGAGGGTGTGAGCCAACTTAAAAGCTTGGCCAGAGGGGCTTGTGTGTGTGCTTTGGCTGCAAAGGCTTCACCAACCCAGCCAGTGCGTCACTGCCCAGGGCAGCTGTCACACTGCTGCTTAGACTGTGGCCAGGGGGCAGGCAGGCGCGAGGACGGCTGGCCAAGCAGGTCGACCAGAATCCCAGCTGCTCCTTGTGTGGGATGCAGTGTCCTTCAGCAGCCCCCTCCTTTTCCCTCTTCCCCACTCAGAGTGCACTGAGCCCAAGGTCTGCTCCTCCTCCGAGTGCTTCCTGGTTTCACACTCTCTGGGCCCCCCCTTGGTCATCAAATCCCTTGAGCGACTTCTGCAGCAAGAGCAAACTGTTTTCCTCCAGCTGGAATGCCTTGCAACTTTCTCTGTGTTCCTAAATACATGACAAACCTATAGAGGTGTGTGATGGTCCTCGCGGAGTTGGCCCTAGCTGAGAGTTCATCGCCTGCGTGTGTCTTGCTGACCTGATGGACTTCTCTGAAAGCTGTGACCAGGTCCCAGTTTTGCTTTCCCAGAGACCTGCATGGAGCCATCTGTGAAGTCTGTATGCAGTGAATGCTTGTTGAACGACTCCCTCCTACCAGACCAAGTGGCTTGATGCCACATTTGCTAAGCATTGCCTGTCGCTTGGCTGCTCTTCCTTTGAATAAACCAGAAGATCCAAAGTAGGACTGACCATCCGGGGCAAGGGCTTCCTCCCCGTCACAGGCTCGGGCTGGCCTGAAGCCCGGCCAGCACCAGAGGAGTCTGCTAGCAGAGCTCCAGAAGGAAGAGCAGCCTCCACCAGCAGCTCCTGCAGAGGGCTTTCGGAGACGGCTTTTCCCGAGGCGCCCCGGCTCTTTCCCACCTGGGAAACTTCTGCCAGCCCTTGAAGACCACTTTAGACCATTTCAGATATCAACTCCTCCGTGAAGCCATCCTCAGCTTTCTGAGAATGAGTTTGCTGTTTTCTCCTCTAGATTTCTGTAAAACCTCCTTCCTGCCTGTATGATGGTGATCAGCACGTTGTATTCGAAATATCCCCGTGCCCATTTTTCTCCACTATGGCAGTCACATATGGCAGTAACTTCTGGAAGCAATGAATTAAAGGGAGGCAGACTACAGAAGCTCCAGAGGAGAGCCGCCGGGGGTGGAGAAGCCGGGAACCCCCGGGGCCCATGAGGAGACTGTTTTCAGTTGGCCCCAGACTTTCCTAGTTTATGCGTGTCGGCTCATCTGATTATTTGTAGCAGCCACTTTCACTCTCAAAAGGGTCCTGGTTTGGTCAATAAAATACATAGTCACCCTACGCCCATGAAATAAGTAAAGGGACCAAAGGTGCGCAACCAGAAGTCTTGGGGTCCCTCACCACCTCACTCAAGGTCGCTCCCTACAGGAGCAGGCGGGGGACTCTGTGGCCTCAGAAGGCAGCGAGGCCTTTACCACCATCTGTTGTGTTTACTCTTGGGTACCAGGACTTGGCATCATTCCCGGAACGTATTAATCCCTTGATAAATATTTGGGGAAGGGAGGGGGGGGATGGGAAACCCCAGCAACAGGCGGGCTGCCTTGAAGGCTGAATGCACCCATGAGTGGGAGAGCGCGTCACAGGCTGGAAGGCTCCTTCCTGGGGAAGGCATGGAAGGAATTCTGCTGTGGCTGGGAAGAGGGGTGACGTGCTCCGTGGGTCTCTTTCAGAGTGGAGGTGGGAGATTCCATCTCTGAACCAGGCTGCAAGTGATGTGTGTGCCTGTCTCGGCCACTCAATCCCCACTCCACCCACTCTCCTCCGGACAGGGGGTCTGCACCCAGGTGGCAGAGCGCAGGCTCCTCTGGGCTTAACTGCAACACCAGGGTCCCTACAGCAGCCTTCTCTGCCCAGCTGGCCAGAGGGCTCAGGGCTCTTCGGCTCCTAGAATATCAGAAGTTGGGGGTGCTCACAAAGACACCCGAGCCCGCCACCCTCACTGGACACCCCCAGAGGGCTGGTGGAATCTGTTCCCTGCTCGCTGTCCTCGCTGTCTTCTTGCAAAATGAATCTGTGCTCTACTCCCGCTTCTCCAAAGCAGCCCCAGCATTCCTGCCTGTGGGATTCACTTTGCCAGGAACGCCTCACCCTCCCAGACTGTCAAGACCCAACTCAGAGAGCACTGCCTTCGGCTGACCTCCTGCCCAGGTGAGCCCCGGAGTCCCTCATCTCCCCCACTCCCAGCCATAATTAATCCCTCTTCCTCTGACTTCTGATCCTGCAGACTGACCCCCCAAACCTGGCACTGTTCCTGGACCACCAACATCCCATTGTCCTTCCCTGCTGCTCACGTTACCCATCAATACACATGGAGTTCCCACCTCGTCACAGAAATTGCCCTGTGACTCAGACACAAAAAGCACGTAGCCTAACCGGGGACGTGGACACGGAAGCAACCCTTTACGAGGCAGGGTGCTCAGGAGCCTGCTTTGGAGGCCACATCTGGGGCACAAAACCCACCGAGGGCAGCGGGTGCCGCTGCCCCTGGGCCTCACCGCCTACCCCTTCCCCTCTCTGGCCATTCCCTGCACGCTTTTTGCGCTTTTTTGCCACCTCCTTGAATGCCCCCAACCCTTCACGACCGCCCCCCCCGCCTCCCGGCACAGGGCTCCCCTTCAGGCGGCTCTAGCGCAGCCCCTGCCGCTCTCTGCTCCTTGCCCGCTGTGCTGTCCTCCATTAACTGAAGTTGTTCTGCTGACGTGTACTTCTTTCTTGACTGTCGCCCACCCCTAGAAGGTGGGAATGTAGTCGGCATTCGGTAAGTCCTGAATGAACGAATGAGTGAATGAATGAAGTGACGCCGACGCTGAGTTAGTCCGACCAAGAGTGCTCCTGGCAGAGGGAGCATTGAAAGTGCTCAGAGGGAAGAGTGACTGGTCCAGAGGGACCGTTATCAAGGGAGCAGAACGCAAAAGCCCGAGGAGAGTCCAGAGAAAGCCACAGCCTTGGGAGCCACGCGGAGGAGCCGTGCTCTCCGTTTACTGGGAGCCACTGAAGGAGTAAAGCCGGGGAACTGGCGTTCCGGGGGGTGCTTTGGAAACACTCCTCTGCCACGGAGTAGAGAGGACTGGAGGGGGGCACACGAGTGCAGGCGGCCACTTAAGGCACCCTTATTGCAGAGGTCCAGGTGAGGAAGACGACATCCCAGACCGGGAGGAGGTGGAGGGGATGAGTGGATGGACTCCGGTGGTGTTTAACAGGCAGGATAGACGGCACCATGGATTGAAAAGCTGCGTGGGATGCTTCACAGGCATCGTCTTTGACCTTCGGCCCTGCAAGGGCAGGCACTGGTCGCCCTTGTACCTCCCAGGCGTGGCACGGCAGCTGTTAAAGGAATTCCTTGGGCTTCTGCTTCCCACATCCTCGAGATGACATACCCACTGGCACCAACACACGGCAAGCAAGGACTACAGGGGGCAAAAATCCTTCTGCTCTGGGTTTGTCATTGCATCAGCTGCCTCAAATTAATTCTAGAATAAGGGGTGTAAAAATAAATGTATACTAATAATAATTGCATGTCTGTGTAGGAAAGTAACTTTGAGAAGGAAAGGAGATGTAAGAGTCTCTCAGTTGTTACATGGCAGCTTCTCTAGAGATGCAATGTCCTGGGAAGCGGGTGTGGCTCAGTGGATAGAGCCCCCGTTTACCATATGGGAGGCCCGGGTTCGCGTCCCGAGGCCTCCTTGTGAGGGCACACCGGCCTGAGCAGTGCGGTGGGCTGATGCAGCAACCTCACGGCAGGAAGCGGGTGTGGCGCAATGGATAGAGCTCCCGTTTACCATGCGGGAGGCCCTGGGTTCCCTTCCCGGCGCCTCCTTGTGAGGGCAGGCCGGCTCGCGCGGCGCCGTGGGCTGATGCGGCAAGACCTCACAGCAAGGGGGAGATAAGCAGACACAGAGAAGACACGCAGCAAATGGACACAGCAGCACAAGCAGCAAGGGGGCGATAAATAAAAATAAAATAAATAAATGTTTAAAAAAAAAATGTGTTAAAAAAAAAAGAGATGCAATGTCCTTCCATTCCCCAGGTCAGTCTCTTTGATGCAAGGATGACTAGTTCCATTTCACAGGTGAGAAAACCGAGGTGCAGAGGAGCTAAGAAATGGCCCAGATTCAAACCCAAGCCCACCCAGATTCCTGGCTCAGCCCCCTGGGGGGCAGAACGAGCCCAGGCTAGAAGGCCTTACCCAGTGATCCAGGGGGCCCTGGGCAAGCCAGGGAGCTTTTCAGAGTTTCACCTCCTTTATCTAAAATGGGACAAGGGCTCCCCACTCCACCAGCTTCACTGGGTGGAAAAGCTCTGCAGACTGTAAACCACTGTACATCCAGGACTTGCCTCTGAACCATCCCCCAAACAAAGACGGTGTTTATTTGCAGCACCTCATCATGTGCTTTGAGAGTCTGTGATGGAGGAGGGCTAGACTCTCCCTCTGTCCCCCAGTCCATCCTCCTAGAGGAAATCTCCCTCCTCCCCTGAGGCTGGTCAGCACAACAGCCACCCACAGCTTTCTTGGAGCAGAGAGCTGGAGCTCAGGAAGACAAGCAGCAGGGACGGCTGGGTGGCAGCTCCCTGGAGCTCACGGAGCGTGCTGGGGCCATTGCTGGAAGCAGAGCTGGGTGCCGCTGCCCCGAATGCCTGCCAGCTCTGTGGGCACAGCACCCCGCTCCGCTCCTGCAGCGCAGTCTAAACGAACGCGGTCGCACCTTCCACTGATGGTTATTGGGCTTCTCCACGGCTAGAACGCACGTTAGGTGGGAAGCCCTTAACTTTAACCTTGGAAACCTGTCTCGCAGGCTTGGCTCCGGGAGTGGTCAAGTCACTTCATCCATTCCCCGCCTGGGCAGTGGGGAGGCTTCGGGCAGCCTTCTCCCTCCGAAGGTCCTTGGAAGCGTGAGGCTAAGTAAGCTCTGCCGTCACCTGGCCGGAACGGGCCCCGGGGGCGCAGCTGCCATCACCTTCCGCCATGCTGGGCATAGAGTAGGTGCCCAGGGAAAACCTAAGGGCTGAAAGCCAGGCTCTAAGTGCTCCCTTCAATTCCCTGACCAGGGAAAGGGAGGCGGGGAGGGGCTGGCGGGATCCAACATAACTGGTGCTTAGAAATTGGCATCCAAAAATGTCTGTTTTCCAGTCACATTTCTTTCCTTTCCTGCAGCTGTCAGAGGCTAGAATTACTCACTAACTGGGCCAGCTTTCTGGGAGATGGGTCTGTGGGGGAGGGATCTTTTATTCAGATGGAAAAGAAAAGACACCAAAACAAGTGGTCCCGGTCCAGTGATGATGTCATCTGGTACAGCAGCCAAGGGCTGGTGGAATTTCCCTTGTACCTGACAATAGCACTTTTTCAAAATAAAGTATGCTGAAGCTGAGAAGCTTATCTTGGCGGAGCATTGTACCATTAACTCAAGATTAAATGCATCCCGTCCAAATTCTTTTGCTACTTGTAATGGGCTCCAGGCTCAGGCCTCCAGATGTTGATTCTGTGGGTGTCTCAGGAAAAGAAGCTAATTGCCCCTTCAAAACCAAAGCACTCACCCCCACCCCCACCCCGGCTACCAGGAGCGCTGCCAGCTGAGGCCTCCGGGGTGCTGCCCTGGGCTCAAGGAGTGGCTGCACCCCGAGTTATGCCCCTCTCCCCTGAGGCAGCCCGATCCAAGGACTGGGGCAGCTCTGAAGAGCCACCCCCGTGCCCCAGCTCTCCATGAGACTGGCGAGGCCCTGGTTCAAAGGCCTGGTGGTGAATGGGCCTCTCCTGCCCCGTCTTCCTTCCTCAGGTCCATGAGGCTGGGGGGGGGACAGTAATTACTGGAACAGTGGAGTCAGCTAGCTGCAGAGAAGGCTGAGGCAAGGCCGGAGGCCATTGAACCCAAGGTGACCTGCGAAAGTGAGAGCCCTCCTGGGCGCCGGCTCCAGCAGCCTGAGGGCAGAAAACCTGGAGCTTGGGCCCAGGACGGGACTGAGCTGAGGGTGGCAGCACCGGCTGGGGCAGGTGCTCGTCCCCCAGAGCTCGCCAGGCCCACCCCTGGCCCTGGCTGTGCCTGCAGGGTGCGCCCCCCAGGCGCTGCAGCCAGGCCTCTCCCTGCACGCCTGCCTGGCTCAGGGTCCGCTCCCCGGGAACCCCACGCTGATTGGGGCAGAGGCGTCAGCTCACCCCCAGGCCGCGGGGCGCAGCAGGGGCCTGGTGCCTGCTCCTCGGGACTTCTCTGCCTGGAGCCTCCCCTTGCGCTCCGCCTGGTTCTGCTCGGTCGCCATCACATCACAGCACTAGCTGCGCCTGCTCTGCTCCTTTATTTTACTTTCCAGGGGCAATTTCCAGGGGCAGTGACCTGGGTGAGTGTTGGGAGGAGACCTGGCCCATGCTGGGGGCTCCATAAACATTAGTAGGAGG
>JAQZBX010051092.1:0-19479 GCA_029593785.1 Cabassous unicinctus | reverse complement strand
ATTCTTTTGGTTATCCTTTCTGGTGTTCTTTTTTCTGTACTCTCCTTCAAGCCTCTCTCTCCTGTTCTTTTTTTCAGGCTGTAAGACTTGCTTTAATACCTCCTGCAAAGGTTGATTCTTTTTATGAACTCTTAGTTTCTGTTTGTTTGTGAATATTTTAAACTCGCCTTCATATTTAAAGGACAATTTTCTTGAAAAAAGAATTCTCAGGTGGCAGTTCTTCTCTTTCAGTATCCTAATTTTATCATACTACTATCTTCTAGGTTCCATCGTTTTTTATGAGAAATCCATGATAACTCTTACTGGCTGTCCCTTGCATGTGATGCTTTGCTTCTCCCTTGCTGCTCTCAGAATTTCTCTTTATCTTTCATGTTTGACATTCTGAGTAGTGTGTGTCTTGGACTAGCTCTATTTACATATTACTCTCTGAGGTATTCTGTGATTCTTGAGCATGTAAGTTCATTTCTTTTTTTAGAGTTGGGAAATTTTCAGCTATTTCTTCGTCAGATACTCTTTCTTCCCTTTTCCCCTTCTCTTCTCCTTGTGGAACTCACATGACACATATGTTGTGTTTCATGTCATCATGCAACTCCCTTAGCCTCAGCTCAATTTTTTCCATTCTTTTCTTCCACTGTTCTTTCCTCTCTTCAATTTCAGTTTTATTGTCTTCTATATCCCTTATTCTTTCTTCTATCATTTGAAGTCTACAGTTGTGTGCCTGTATTATATTTTTGTTCTCACCTATCATATCTTTCATTCCCATAAGCTCTGTTACTTTTCTATTCAGGTTTTCAAAATTTTCTTTGTCCTCACTCAATGACTTCTTTTCTTTTTTTTTTAAGATTTCTTTTATGTATTTCTCCCCACACCCCCGTTGTTTGTATGTTCAATGTCTTTTGTCCTTCTTTGTTTCTTTAGGAGGCACTGGGAACCAAACCTGGGACCCCTGATATGGGATGGAAGCACCTAATTGCTTGAGCCACCACCACTCTCTGCTTTGTTGTGTCTCTCATTGTGTTTTTCTTCTTGTGTCTCTGTTGTGTCATCTTGTTGCATCAGCTTGCTGTGCCTGCCAATGCATCAGTTTGCTCTCTTGCTTGTCCTCTTTAGGAGGCACTGAGAACCTCCACTCCTGCTTTGTTGTGTCTCTCATTGTGTTTTTATTCTTGTATCTCTTTTTCCATCAGCCTGCCACACCTGCCCATCATGCCAGCTCGCTGTCTTCTTTAAGAGGCACAAGGAATCGAACCAGGGACCTTCCATATGGTAGGTGGGAGCTCAATCAGTTCAGCCACATCCTCTTCCCTTAGTGGCTTCTTGATTTTCTTTATCTCTTTAGCCATATTGTCTTTTAATTCATATATTTGACTTTGGAAATTTATGTGTATCTCATTGATTGGTTGTCTCAAATCCTGTGTCTCTTATGGGGCTTTGATATATTCATTTTCTTTGGCCATTTCTTCCATTTTCTTAGTATGTCTTATAATTTTTTGCTCATATCTAGGGAATTGATTACTCAGATGCTCAATTTCTCTCTCTTTCATAGGGATTTAGTGGTCAGAGCCTGTGTGTTACTGCTGTTCTTTGATTCTTGATTCAACCGTTTCTGGGTCTTTAGGATTGTCCCTGTTTGTTGCTCAAATTTGGGCCCTGGGCCCAGTAATGGGTTGCAGACCTGCTTTCTAGAGCCTTGGGGAGGGAGTCTGTAAAAGCTGGAAAAAGTCTATCTTACTTATTTACTTTTAATTTCCGCACATGCACTGCCTTGGTCCACCAGCAGACAGCGATCTTTGGCAGCCCTCCCTGTTCAGTGCCTGCTGGGTGTGTGTTTGCTACAACAGACAGCAACAGTGTGATAGAGCATCATGCCTGGAGGCTAAGAAACACGTAATTCAAACTTTCTCAGAGGCAGTTCCCCGATCTTTGCTGGCAACCCCTCCATTTTCCCTGTTTGGAAATAATTCCACTCCCCTCTCCATCCTCAACAACCAGTCCTGTCAGTATAGAGGGATACTGAGTAGGTTGGATCTCTTCAGTCCCTTGCTGGCTCCAAGGCAAACATGGCATGGCCCCACCCAGCCTGGAAGGGCTCTTGGGACACAGAACAAATTTGTGAGTCAAAAGCTGAGTCAGCCTTAGCCTGGGCCCCTCTCTCTCCCCTTTCCTGGGGGTCTAGAACTCTATGGCCCCTTTGTCTGTAGTTGCAGTCCCTGAGGTCTGAGAATTCAAAAGTGTCTGTATGGGGGGGGGGAAGGATGTTGGCATTTGCAGTTGCATCTTTTAACTCAGTTTTGCTGTTGTGATTACTTTATTTTGCCTCTCCCTTCGGGGTGGTGTCCAGCATTCCCCTTGGTGTCTAGCAGATTTTTTCCAGGCCATTTCTGCCTGTCCTCTCACTGTTTTTCACAGAGATAAGAGAGTCCTATGTCCCTAGACTGCCATCTTCCCAGAAGTCCCTCTGTTTGGAGGTTTTGATGCCTGATTCAGCCTCTTTATTAGTTATAAGTCTATTGAGATCTTTAATTTCTTCTTGTGTAAATTAAGTCATCTGTTCCTAGTAATTTGTCCATTTCCTCAAGATTATCTGATTTTTTGATGTATAATTGTTTATTTACAATTTTCTCTTATAATCCTTCTAATATCTTCAAGATCAGTAGAAATGTCCTCACTTTTATTTCTGATTTTAGTTATTTGTGTCTTCTCTCTTTTTTTCCCTTGGTCTAGCTAAAGGTTTGTCAATTTTATTGATCTTTTCAAAGAACCAACTTTTGTTTTGTTGATTTACTTAGTTGTTCTTTCTAGTCTCTATTTCATCTATCTCCACCTAAGCCTTAGTATTCCTTTTTTTCTACTAAATTTAGGTGCAGTTTGCTCTTCCTTTCCTCATTTCTCAAGATGTGAAGTTGATTTGAATTCCTTTTTTTTTTTTTAATGTCAGCAATTAAAACTTTAGATTTCCCTCTGTGCACTAAATTTGCTGCATTCTTTTTCTGCTGTGGTATAGCTATATCCTGAATGCTATCCTTTAAGATGCAATATCATTTGTGTTTTCCCCAATACTCACAATTTGGCACTATCTGAGGAGTGTTAGGTTGACCAAAGAAAGAAGCAGGAAATCTGAATATATTATTTAGGTTCTGAACATTGGTTTAGAACCTGTTGGACACCTGAGAGTAATAATGTAATATCTACCCAATCATTTATATACACATATGTAATTCTCTTTCTCTTTATTTCTCTATAATTTTATAGAATTCTTCTTTCGTATCTAGTGAGAGGATTATGGATTTTATGACTTTTGCCTGTATCTGCTAATGTGGTGATTCACAAAATTGATTTTCTAATGTTAAACCAATTTTTCATTCCTGAGATAAACCCAACTTTTATATATTCCTGTATTTAGTCTCTTAATATTGTGCTTCAGATTTTTACATCTACCTTCATGAGTGTGATTGGCCCGTAATTTTCCTTTTTAAATACTGCCTTGTCAGGTTTTCGGCATCACAGGTATACTGGCTTTATCAAATATGCTGGAAGATGTAATTTCTTTTATTCATCACTGGAACAGTATATATAAAATTGAGTCATTTCTGCTTTAGTTTTTTTAAGTAAAATTCTCCAGTTAAGTCATGTGTACCTGATATTTTCTTTATGGAAAGGTTTTGAATTGCCAAGTCAATTTAAATAACAGTTATAGGTGGGATAAACATATATCCTAGTTTGCCTGAAACAGCGCAGATGTCTACTCATCTCCTGGGAAAATTATTAGTAGTCTGCTCATTTCTCTCTCAAAAGCACCTTGGTTATTATGGCATATTACAGAGTCACCCTGGTTGTAGGACCTGTTCAAGCCTTTTTATTTATTCTGTGCAAATGTTAATAAATTTTTAATGTTCTAAAATTGTCTCATTTCATCTAAATTTTCACGTTTTTGACTTAAAATAGTTTTTCCTATCTTATTAATCTTTTAAAAGCCCGAGTAACATTCCTATTGTATTTCTGATATTGATTATTGCTTGTTTAATTTTATTTGAAACATTCTTGCCAGAGCTTTATCAATGTTATTAATCCTTTCAAATAATTGCTTTTTGTCTTTTTTGATTCCCTATTGTATATTTGTTGTGTATTTCATTACTTTCTTTTTATTTACCTTTGTATGCTATTTTTATTGCAATTTTTAAAATTCGCATACTATCATAAGGAATTATGCATCAATTGTAACATCTGTGTGTTCCTCCCCCAGATATAACCAGTGCTGAGGGTAATTCACATAATGCCCTCCATTACTCACCACACATCCTGGGGCTGAATCTGAGATGAACCACAAGGGAACTTCCAGCCTTGACTCTTCCTAAGAAGGTACAATAAATGTGGAAAGTTGAGAAAGCTTGTCCCATGAGGAGCTGTTGTGGATACAAAGGGTGTTATGCCCAATGTGCTTATATTTAATCAGTTGACACCAGGATTTGAAATGAGAAAAAGTTTATTTAGCAAAGTTAGCCTTAACAGAGACAGGGGTAAGGGTTGGGGGGCAGGACGGGCATTTTCCTCAGACCAGTGTCCCTGACCAGAAAAGGTGTGGGATATTTAATGGATTTAAACAAAGGGTACTAGGGATAGAGATATTAGCTCTGTTGGCACATTGGGATTGCTTAGTAAGCATTCAAACTAATGGTTCCAGGTTGTTTTTTGCTCATGCTTTGCTAGTCTCAGTTCTGTGGGGGTGGTGGGAGTAGAAAGCAGCAACTGGTCCTTGGAATCTATAAGTCCCTCATTATTCTTAAAAGAGGGAGTTGAAAGTTTAACAAGTTAAGGGAGGGGCTACTCTAATGGGTTAGTCCATTGCAGTTTCAGTAAGTTTTATTTTTATTATAATTAGGCACAATTTGCTTCTAGGTTAACTTTCTTTTATCTGTGCGTATTTTTGTGGTTAGACCTAATTAAGCCTACTCTGGCTCAAGCTGTTAAACACAAGGAATTTCTCTCCGCAGGCTTGTGATAAGAGCTGGGCACAAACAAAGAGAAAAGGAAACTTTTACAACCTAGTTGGGGAAGGAGATATTTCCACCAAAGGGCTGATGAGAAATGGGTCATGGTCCACTACAAAGTCAATAGGAGTCCAAAATCCTCATTGTCTCATATTTCATAGGAAATTAAATGCTTCTTTAGGTTTGTTCTTCCCACACGAGCCACTTTTGAAATGAAAGATATGTGAAGATGGTAATTTGGACTTTGTCATCAGCTGGAATTATTTTATAGTCGCACATGAACGTTTTTCAAGGAAAACAGATAACAAGCTTCTGGCAAGAATGACCCCAACCTCCATCATCAATTCCCTGGCTACCATTTAAAATTTACCAGACTCAGGGAATCTAAAATTAGAATTGAACCAGCCTTTCTGTGACAGTTGTTCCTTATATTCCAAGCAGGAAAACCCTCCTTCCCTAGGCTCCTAACCACATATGGATGTGGAGATCCACTACTCTGCCTCAATATCCATTCCCCTCTTGAACCTCCAAATCCTTCTAATGTGCACTCTAGAATTCAGGGTCATCAGTTGAAACCTTGAGGTCCTCAACCTCTTCTTTTTCATTTTGGTAACAGCTTTATTGAGATAGAATTCACATACCATGCAATCTATCTAGTTAAAGTGCACAACTCAATGGCATTTAATATATTCACAGTGTTGTGTATCCATCACTACAATTTACATTTTCATCACTTTAAAAACAAAACCCGTCCCTTTACCTATCACTCTCTCCCCAATTCCGTCAACTTCTCTTCACCTGACGCCCCAGCTCTAGGAAACCTCTAATCCACTTTCCGTGTCTATAGATTCATGTATTCTGGAAATTTCATATAAACAGAATCATAGAATATATGGTCCTTTGTGATGCTTCTTTCACTTAGCATGTTTTCAAATTCATCCATGCTGTATCATGTATCAGTACTATATTACTTTTTAGGGTCAAATAATATTCCATTATATGGATATACCACCTTTGTTTATCCATTCATCAGTTCGTGAACATTTGATTTGTGCCTACCATTTGTCTGTTATGAATAATGCTGCTCTGAATGTTTCTGTATACATTTTTGTGTAGACATGTTTTCATTTTCCTAGGAGTGGAATTTCTGGGTCAAATGGTAATTCTGTGTTTGACTCTTTTAGAACCTGCCAAACTGTTTTCCGAAGTCGTTGCATCACTTTACATTCGCAACAGTAGTATGTAAAGTACTGAATTTCCCACATCCTCACCAACTCTTGTTATTATCTGACATTTCAATTATAACCATCCAAGTAGGAGTGTAGTGGTATCTCATTGTAATTTTGATTTGTATATCCCTCATGACTAATGATGTTGAGCAACTTTTCATGTATTTATTGCTCATTTCTCTTTCATGTTTGCAAAAATGTCAATTTGGATCCATTACCTATTTTTAAATTGGATTGTCTTTTTTTGTCATTGTTGAGTTGTAAGAATTATTATATATTTTTGATAATAAACCCTTATGAGATATATGGTTTGCATGTATTTTCTCCTATTCTGTGGGTTGTATTTTCACTTTGTTCCTTCCTGAACTTTGGGGAAAAGGTGGAGTTAGAAAAGGTGGATAGCTTTTCTAACTTCAGAGAGCTCTCTTTTGTTGTTTTCCTTTAGTATTTAAATATGACAGTTTTTTTTTCTGAAATTTCTTGCCTCTTATGAAAATTCCCTGTTATCTGGAACTTGTTTTCTTCCCCTCTATTGCTCCTACCTTGTTCAATTTTTTTTAAATTTTTATTTATTTTTATTTCTTTATTTTTATTTTTTTAGGGTTGTTGGACTTGCACCATTTCTTTTTTTTTTATTTTAATTATTTATTTATTTTTTATTTTTAACATATCTTTATTTTTTTCATATATATTTTAAAAGATGCTTAGATTACATAGATGTTACACAAAAATTACAGTGATTCCCATGATCTCCACCTCCCATACTTCATATAGCTTCTCACATAAACCTCTTTCATTAGTGTGGCCCATCACCTGCAAGGTATATACACATCCTAGGGCTTTGCCACTAAGCATAGACCACAGTTCACATCATAGGCCACACTCTCTCCCACACAGTTCTGCATGGTAAATGCTGTTCTAAAATGGTCTGTATCTGTCACAACAACATCAGGCAGGACAACCCCCAAGTCCTGAAAAAGCCCCTGTATTACAACTGCCATTCGTCTCTCTGCCCCCAAAGCATCTAGTGGCCACTGGCTTCACCTCACTGTTATTGGGATTCAAGCAATGGAAGAAATTATATGTCTACAACAGAATACCATTGAGTCCACTCCAGTCCATGGCTCTTGCCCCAATCCTGAGGGGACTGGAATGGTGATGTCCACTCTATCTCCAAGTGAGAGTGGGCTTATATCCCATGGATACGGTGGACAGGATTATCTTACCTTCAGCTGCAGGCTCTCTCCATTCCCTGCCATGGCCATTGTCCATCATTGTCGTCTCCTCACCAGGTGACTTGGGTGAGTCCATTGAGCTGTAGAGTAGGAGTTGCAGTTCCGCTGAGATTCCAGGCACAGCTGGTATATAGTCAGGCCAGAGGCACCAGTCTCTGGAATTACACCTACAAACTCCAGCAGCACATATAGGTTTGAATAAAAGGGACTGATGGACCCAGTGCAGGGAGGACTTATTTGAGTCCAACTCTGTAACTCTCAGGAGCACAGATTCCAAAGTAGAGCCCAGTGATAAGGCATCAATCTCTGGAGCTATCCCCCCTTATATAGGACCTGGGTGTCTCCAGAGCCCTCAGGAGTCCCTCTGTGTGGGGTTATATCCACTTTGGTGTTCTATGTGATCCTACTGAGTTGTGCATAAGTGTTACCTCTGGGATGACCTCCTGACTCTCTTTGAAGTCTCTTTGCCACACGAACTCATTTGTCTTTACCTTTCCCCCCTTTTATTCAAGTTTTGTTTTTTTTTTTCTCTAGTCGTGTTTCCAGTTGGCACTTCTTATTAGTCCCTCATTGCCAGGGAGGGTCATCCCTGGGAGTCATGTCCCACATTGGGGGAAGGTAATGCATTCATATGCTGAGTTTGGCTTAGAGAGAGGCCACATTTGAGCAACAAGGAGGCTCTCATGTGGCAACCCTTAGGCACCCCATAACAGTAGGCCAAGTTTCAACTACAAGAGCATGGACTCATAAGGCTAGTCATCAATAACAAGAACCCAACAATGGGCCATCCTCTTATGCCAGACACTGCCCCTGCACTCAGGGGACTATTGCTACTCCCTTGGAAAATGTGGCAGTGCTCTCCCAGCTGGGAATTCAGTATTCACTCATTTATTGAGTGATTGTCTATTCAACAGGACCATGAAATATCCCTTGATCATTTGAACAATTTTATATAATTTTCATGTATATTCAGATGACTTTACTCCAATGAATCCCCCATCCCAGACACCCCCACCAAGATCCTCTGCAGCCGTCATTGTAACCGTTAGGTGACCTAAACCTTCCTTGAAGATGAAGCCCATATAATAACCAAATACAATTAATAGGAAAATGAAATAATAGTGATAAGCATAAATGCAAAAGATAAAATACAAGGAAATTCAGGAAAAAAAGAACTAAAAATATAATTAATGGATTGGACATTCAAAAAAAGAAAATGGGGAAATACAAAAAAAATGTGTTTTTTTTAAAATTATTATTATTATTATTTTTCCCTTTTATCACTGCATTAAAGGATGTCCAGTTTGTACCGTCACATCTTCCCCCTCTCATTCCCCAGTGTCTCCCAAATTTTCATTTAGTTTTCAAAGAAGTTTCAGGCGACAGCAAAGTCACTCACGGAATAATATAAATTCCCATATACACAAACTCCCTCCCCCATCCCCACCCCATATTAATTTTTTTTGTGTGTGTGGATGGTAGCATTGTTATATCTGTTATACAGATAGTGAAACATACCTGCTAAACATTGTCAATGGTTTACAGTATCGTTTACATTTTAGACAGTTTAATATTTTTTGATGATATTTACCATGTCCTATGTCCATTATTGTATGTTAATGAAGAACATTTCCCATGACCACTAAATACACCATTTGACCTTTTTTTTTTCCTTCCTCCACACCCCCTGGGGCATATGACACACTCCTGTCTTGGCTCATGGAATGACAAGATTCATAGTTACATGCCCTGGGTATCCTAACCTGCCCTTCCTAATCTACACCCCTGTTAACCCTGCACCACCAAACCCAGTAATATCTCTACCCACCTCTCCTATCCTTCAATATGTAACTATACTCTATCACTTTACCATAGATTATGTCCATATGGGTGATGGCTCCCAACCTACTCTTCTCTCTCTCTCTCCCTTATTAACCTATCTTTCAGACAGTGTTTCTCAGAGACTGTCAGCTTTCCTCAATTCAAATCAATGAGGTCATAAACTGTTCATCCTTCAAAGACTGGCTTGCTTCACTCAACATAAGGTCTTCAAGATTCAATGTTGATTCCTCTTTCGGTAGTTTCTCTAGAGTGTGGGCCCCTGTCCTGGAAAGAAGACCTGATTGGTCTGTTACAAGTGTTCACAGGAGCTAAACTGCTCCATCTCCTTTAGACCTCCTTACCCAGGCCCTTTGTATTTACATGCAATCCCCTCCCAGTTTAGCTACTCTCTATCTGTGCTTTCCGGTTAATAGGCTATTTTGGGGTGCTCTTTTTCTCAGGCTTAAGCACTGCTTACTTCCCTTTCCTTTTTTTTGCCAAATGCTAATACAATGAAAGTTTTGTAACTATTGATGGCTTGTTCCCAGCTGCTAGTTTATTGGTGTTTTAGGGGATGCATTGTCCACTAGTTTTTTTTAAAAATTTATTTATTTCTCCCCCCCACCCCATTGTTCTTGCATTTGCTGTCTGCCTTCTGTGTGTTCCTCTGTGTCTCCTTGTCTTCTCTTTAGGTGGCCCAGGGAATTGATCTTGGTACCTTCCGGAGTAGAGAGAGGCTGCTCAATCTCTTGTGCCACCTCAGCAACCTGATCTGCTGCGTCTCTCATTGTCTCTCCTCTGTGTCTCTTTTTGTTGTGTCATCTTACTGTACCAGCTCTCCGTTTGGGCCAGCTCACCGCGCAGGTCAGTTTGCCTTTCACCAGGAGGTGCCAGGAATTGAACCCTGGACCTCCCATATGGTAGACAGGAGACCAATCATCGAGCCACATCTGCTTCCTGTCAACTAGTTTTGTTGTAAATGTTTCCTGTGATTTTTTTGCTCTTGCTATCTGGTTGGTCTGTCTGATGTCATTTTACTTTCTATTTTGTTATTTTTGTGATCCTATTTATGTGTTTTCTATTTTTTTTAAACAAATGAATTTTATTGATACATATTAATAAAGTATAAATCCATCCAAAATGTACAATCAGTGGTACTTGGTATAATCACAGAGTTGTGCATTCATCACTTTTATCATATCCAGAGCATTTTCATTATTCCGATTAAAATAATTTAAAAAAACACCAAAAAACAGACAAAAAAATCTCACCTCTCAGTCTCTCTATGCTTTTCCTGCAGTACATAGCTGCTATCCTGTTTCTGTCTTTCTAGTTTATTTGTTGTTTATTTATTGTTTATTTATATACATGTCCTTAGACTCCCTTTCAACCACTCTCATACCCATATAATAACTCTGTTAGTTAAAAACACTATGATGTGCTTTCACCATTTCTATTCCTTTCCAAAGATTTATAACCTTTTAACCAATTCTGCACAGATTAACCCTCAGCTTTCCATTCTTTACCCTAATTCAATTTACTGGTGAACTATATTCTAATTATTAACGTCATGAGTTTACACAATATATTTAGTTCATAATAGCACAGTCATACATTATTTGTTCTTTTGTGTCTGGCCTGCTTCACTCAACATAATGTCTCCCAGGTTGTCATATGCGTCACAATTTCATTTCTTCTCACTGTTGCCTAATATTTCATCGTGTGTATACCCCACAATTTGTTTATCCATTCATTGGTTAATAGACACCTGGGTTGTTTCCATCTTTTGGCAACTGTGAATAACACTGCTATGAGCATTGGTGTGCAGATGTCTGTTCGTGTCACGTCTCTAGTTCTCCTGGGTATATACCAAGTAGTGATATTGCTGGATCAAATGCAAATCTATATTTAAATTCCCTAGGAAATGCTAGAAAGTCCTCCACAGTGGCTGTACCATTCTTACATTTCCACTAAAAGTGAATAGTCATTCCTATGTGTCCATATCCTCTCCAAACCTTGTAGTTATCTGACTTTTTAATAGTGGCCATTCTTGCAGAGGACTGTTTGATCGTGGTGTATAATTCTTTTAATGTGCTTTTGGATTCAGTTTGCAAGTATTTTGTTGAGGGTTTTTGCATTTATAGTCATTAGAGATATTGGTCTGTAATTTTGTTATTTCTTAGTATGTTTATCTGGATTTAGTATTAGGATGATGATGGATTCATAGAATGAATTTGGTAGCATTCTTTTCTGGTCAAATTTTTGAAGAGCTGGAGTAAGTTTGGTATTAGATTGTCTTTGAATGAATGGTAGAATTCACCTGTGATGCCATCTAGTGCTGGGGTTTTCATCTTTGGGAGGTTTTTGATGAGTATTTCAATCTCTTTACTTGTGATTGGTTTGTTGCAGTCTTCTATTTCTTCTAGGGTCAGTGTAGGTTGTTCATCTGTTTTAAGGAATTTGTCCATCTCATCTACATTGTCTAGTTTTTTGGCCTACGGTTGTTCATAGTATCCTCTTATGATCACTCTTATATCTGTGGGGTCTGTGGTAATGCCCTCCCTCTCATTTCTGATTTTATTTATTTGCATCTTCTCTCTCTTTTTCTTTGTCAGTCTAGCTAATAGTCTGTTGATTTTGTTGATCTTCTCAAATAACCAACTTTTGGTTTTGTTGATTCTATTTTTTTTCTTCAATTTCAATTATTTCTGCTCTGATCTTTACTAATTCTTTTTTTTCTGCTTGGTTTGGGATTAGTTTGCTATTCTTTTTCCAGGTCCTCCAGGTGTGCAGTTCAATCTTCAAATTTAGCTTTTTCTTCTTTTATAAAATAAGCATTGAGGCCTATACATTTCCCTCTGAGCACTGTCTTTGTGGTATCTCATAGGTTTTGATATGTTGTTTTCTCATTTTCATTCATCTCAACATATTTGCTGAATTCTCTTGCAATTTCTTCTTTGACCTACTGATTATTTAAGAGTGTGTTGTTTAATCTTCCATGTATTTATGAATTTCCCCTTTTCTGTCTAGTATTGATTTCCAGCTTCATTCTGTTATGGTCAAAGAAAGTGTTTTGTATAATTTCAATCTTTTAAAATTTGTTGAGGCCTGTCTTGTGACCCAACATATGATCTATCCTGGAGAAGGGTCCATGAGCATTTGAAAAAATGTACATCCTCCTTTTTTGGGGTGTAATGCTCTACAAATGTCTATTAGGTCTAGTTCATTTATTATTATTGAAGTTCTATATTTCTTTATTTTCACTTCTGTCCAGATGTCTTATCCAATACTGATAGTGATATATTGAAGTCTCCAACTATTATAGTAGAGATATTGATTTCTCTGTTCAATTTGGCCAGTGTGTGCCTCATGTATCTTGGGCACCCCAGTTTGGTGTATAAATATTTAATATACCTATTTCTTCTTGGTGAATTGCCCCTCTATTAATACATAATGGCCTTCTTCATCGCTTATACCAATTTTGCATTTAAAATCTATTTTCTCCGATATTAGTATCACGTCTCCAGGTTTTTTTTTGGTTACTAGTTCCGTGAATTGTCTTTTTCCAAAACTTCACTTTCAGCCTGGTGCTGTCCTTATGCCTGAGGTAAGTCTCTTGTAGACACCATATAGATGACTCATTTTTTTTTTTAGGAGAAATATTGCTTTATTTCAATTAGCTACTTTATTAGTACTTCAGGTAAAAATACATTTACAAAACATTTACAAGGACTTATTTTTGGAGGTAAGTTAGTGGAGCTAGTTGCTATCAGGGCTAAGCCATGATTTAATTCCATGTTTACAAAGGCAGCCAACATTATTCTTTCTATAAAGTTATTTGGTTAAAAAGTTTTTAAACTTTAACAGCATTAATTTGTAATATGGCTATCCAAGTTCAATGAGAATTAACATGGAAATAGAACAAAGAAACATTAATGTTGTTAAGTGTTTTATTATTATTCCTTGATTTTTTTCTAAATAATACAGTGAAATTATACAAATGAAAGTGTGCAAATGTATTTTGTACTAGCAGATTTGTTGAAATCCTTAACAACTTAGTTAGTACACCTTTAAACTCCTTAGTTAATATATTTTAAAACAATAATATACAAATATTTTTAACAAGGATTAATGGCATAGATAGCTATTAAACTGTTTTCAAGAAAAAAATGTAATGTATCCAATTTAATTCTATATGAATTTTGAAATATATGAAAATATTTTAACTTTACAGTTTTGTTAAATTATTTGTAATTAGGTATATATAAAAATTTAATTCATACAAAGCTTAGAGAGATGTTTTTTCCTTAAATGAATAACTTTTATTTATGTGGACATGAATAATAAGCACTTAAAATATTTATTTTAGATTATACACCATTTTTACTATAAGACTCTCAGATTGCAATTTATTGAAAAGCAGCTTTGCTTTGCTTTTCTTAATAGATTTGTTTATCTAAATTTTTTGCATGACTTTTACCAGCAGTCTTGTAAATTAATTGGCAAAGGTTTGAGTATCTAGGCTTATTAAATCTATATGATAAGACTGAATTCTTTTCAAGGCCCACTGAATCTTCATTAGGAGTTGGGAAATCTCAGTACTATAGAAGGGGAATAAAACTACGTGACAACTCAGTAGGAAAAGACAGAAGGACTTTAAATAGCACCAGAAGCTCAGCTTCTCCAATTTCTGGGACTCTAGGAGTATTAGTTTGTTTTAATTGTTTTGAAAAGCACTGTCTTAAGAATTTTCATTTGTTAATTTAGTACCACCTTCTGGAGGTAGGAAAATGTACATTAAACAAACAGACAGAATCCACAGAAACCCAGAAGCACAGAAATAAAAAACTTACTGTTTCCCACAGTAACTCTAGAGAAAGAGTAAAGAAACAGAAATAGAAACAGAAGAAAATTCTCTTACCTGATGGCTGTAAACAGAGGCCACGACCTTATGGCTGTGACAGAGTGCCTGACCAGTCTTTACCTCAAAATACAGATTTTGACTTCAACCACAACATTTGGGAGTCAAAGATCAGCTCATAATTTTTTATGTGTCCTATCAGTCTATTTTGATTGGGAAGTTCAAGATATTACCATTCGATGTTATTACTATGAAGGCATTTCTTACTTCATCCATTTTGTCCTTTGGCTTTTTGTTGTCATACCCTACTATTGTCTGCCTTTTTACCCTTTAATTTATCCTTTCTAATATCTTCATGTCTGCACTCTTCTCCAAGTCTCTCACCTGTGTTTTCTCCTTTCAAGCTGCAGTGTTCCCATTAGTATCTCTTGTAATTCTGGTCTTTTGGTAATATACTCTCTCAGTTTTTGTCTGTCTGTGAAGACTTTAGACTCACCCTCAGTTTTGAAGGACAGTTTTGCCAGATACTGGACCCTTGAGTGGCAGTTTTTGCTTTCAGTACCATAAATATATCATACTACTTCCTTCTTGCCTCCATGGTTTCTGATAAGAGGTTGTCACTTAGTCTTATTGAGGTTCCCCTGTATGGGATGCTTTGCTTTTCTCTTGATGTTTTCAGAATCTTCTCTTTCTCTCTGATATTTCTCATTCTGAATTATAGGTGTCTTGGAATAGGTCTATTCAGATTTATTCTGTTTGGAGTGCATTGTCCCTCTTGGATATTGATATTTGTGCCTCTCATAGGGTTGGGAAGTTTTTGTTCATTATTTGCTCAAATACTCATTCTAAACTTTTCCATTCTATTTTCCTTCTGAGACAGTGATAGCATGTATGTTTGTGCCTTTTGCCTTGTCATTCAATTCCCTGATACCCTGTTCCATTTGTTCCATTCTTTTCTCTTTCTCTTCACCTGTCTTTTCAAGTTCAGATGTTCTGTCCTCCAAATCACTAATTCTTCTTTGAGCAATTCAAATCTGCTGTTTTGTGCCACTAATGTATTTTTTCGCCACTAATGTATTTTTAATCTCATCCATTGTCTTTCATTCCCATAAGCTCTGTTACTTTTCTCCATAGGTTTTCAAATTGTTCTTTATGCTCACCAAATATCTTTTTACTCTCTTTTATCTCTTTAGTCATATTTTCCTTCAAGTCTTTGAATTGATTTCAGAGATTTGTGTGATTATCATTGATTAGTTGCCTTAAATCCCATATTTTGTCAGGATATTTGGTTTGTTCCTTTGGTTGGGCCATCTCTTCCTGTTTCCTAATAGAACTTATAAATTTTTTCTGATGTCTAGGCATCTTAAAATGTTGGTGAATTTACTTTGGACATTTTCTCTCTTTTACCTAGTACTTTTTTTTCCCCCACTGTTCTTGTTAGATTTTTGTTTCAACTTCTTCTAAGTCTATAAAATTACCCAACGTAAGTTATGAAAATTGGGCCACAAACTCACTAATGGGGTGATTTTCTCCCAGGGGTGAGGCTAAAGAGAGACCAAAAAGCAGATTTTTCTTTGCAATTTCCTGGCCGCTCAATAGAAGGCACTCATCATAGAACCTTTCCACGGATGTGTTTCTTTCCACCTCTGCTTTCCCATGTTCCTGACTGGTGAAAGCTGAGATTCAAAATAGGCTTTGCTGGCTGAAGTCACTGAAAAGAAACCCTCTGACTCACTCCCTTTTTCCTTATAACAACTGACAGGAAAGAAGACATCTGTTCCCCAATCAGTCAGCTGCCATGAGCCATGGGTTTTATCCACGTTTAATGTTTTGGAGGGTGGATGATGGGAGCCCTTCCTGGCTGCCACCGTGGTTTAGTAACTCATGATTTTTGTTTCAGGTTCCTCATCTCTCTGTTCCTTGACATCCTGGGAGTTGTACATCACTATCCTGTTCTGCTGATGCCCAAACCAGGGCCCTTGGGCAGCTTTTAGCCCTGTCTCCATTTGTTTTTGTGAGAGATTTGAGCCCTGCCTGCCTACTGTGACACATATTCAAGGAACCTCTTGTTTCACTCTTTGATTGCATCCTTCAAAGCACAAATGTTGTTAATTTGGTGAAGTCCAATTTATCTAGTTTTTCTTTTATTGCTTATGCTATTGATGTCATGTCTAGGAATATATTGCCAATTCAATGATCATGAATCCAACTCCTATGTGTTTTCCTAGGAGTCTTATAGTTTTAGCTATTATATTTAGGTCTTTAATCCATTATGAATTAATTTTTGTGTGTGGTTTGAGGTAGGGGTTCAACTTCATTCTTCCACAACTGGCTATCTTGTTGTTCCAGAACCATTTATTGAGGAGGCTGTTTTTTACCATTGAATGGTCTTGGCACCTGTGATAGTTTCATTTTTGTGAATTCCAAAAAATGAAAGACTTTGTTTTTGAACTAATCTATTCCTGTGGGTATGATACCCTCAGACTGCATTAAATTCCATTGAGGGAACTTTGATTAGATTACTTGATAAGATTGTTTTGGTGTTTTTGATTAGACTATGTCAGTGAGGTGTGATACATGTTGAGTCTCCACCCTGTTTCTGGGTCTGATATAAATGGAGGCACAGGAGAGACAGACCAACAAAGGAAAAGGAATCTGCCATATTTGATCCTGCAATGTGAGAGAAATGACTGCAGTTTTGCCCACAGCTGAACTGCAAGGAGAGAAGCCCCCAAGAGGCTCAAAGTGCTGTGGCCCAAGTAGAGATGAGTAATATGCCTGATAGTCTGAAGCTGAACTCAAGAAGAAAGTGGAGCAGCTGAGTCTCATAGAGGAGGCCTGGAAAGAGAGAAGTCCTATGCATTGTTGTCCACAGCTGAGCTCTGTGAGACAGTAGATTCTGGAAGGGAAGGCAGAGACCTCAGCATAAATTGGTGGCCATCGTGTTTTGCCCCTTGGCCAGACAAGAGGATCAACAGTAGCTGACTTTAGTGAGAAAGTGCCTCAGATGGTGCCTTAATTTGGACATGTCATGGCCTCAGAAGTGTCATCCTTTACCCCAAATAAATCCCCATTATAAAAGCCGAAACATTTCTGGTACTTTGCATCAGCAGCCTTTTGGCAAACTAAAACAGCACCTTTGTAAAAACAAACAAGCAAACAAACAAAAAAAACCCAATCAACCAAAGATATATGGTTTATTTCCAGACATCCAGTTCTATTCCATTGATCAATATGTCTATCCTAATGCCAGTCCATACTGTCTTGATTACTATTCTTTTGTAGTAAATTTTGAAATGATGAAGTGTGAGTGTTCCAAATTTGTTCTACTTTCTCACGGTTGTTTTGCCTACTTTGGGTTCCTTGGGTTTCCATATGAATTTTTAGATAAGTTTGTCATTTTCTGAAAACAATTTAGTTGGGATTTTGGTAGGGATTGTATTGAATATGTAGATCAATTTGGGGAGCATTTCCATCTTAACAATGTTAACTCTTTCAATCCATGAATATTTTTATTTGGATCTTCTTTGATTTCTTTCAACAATAGGTTGTAGTTTTCAGATTATAAAATTTACACTTTTTTGTTAAACTTATTCCTAGGTTAAAAAATTGCTTTTGATGATATTATAAATAGAATCATTTTCTTAATTTCATTTTTGAATTCACTGCAAGTGTAAAGAAATAAAATTGATTTTTGTATATTGATCTTGTATCCTACAACCATGCACACCTCATTTATTAGATTGTTTCATCATGGATTCCTTAAGACTTCGTGTGCAAGGTAATGTCATGTGTTAATAGAGATAGTTTTATTTCTTCTTTTTCAATTTGGTGTCTTTTATTTCTTTTTCTTGTGTAATTTCACTGTCAAGACCTATATAACAATGCTATATTGAAGTGGTGTCAGTGGGCATCCTTGACTTGTTCCTGATCTTAATGGAACGCATGCAATCTCTCATTCTTAAATAGGATGTTGGCTGTGAATTTTTATTTTTAATAGATTTACTTGACCAGGTTGAGGAAGATACCTCTATTCCTGGTTTGTTGATTATCTTTATCATGAAACTGTGAGATTTTGTCAAATCTTTTACTGCATCTATTGAGATGACTGCTTATTTGTTTTCTTTTTTAATCGATTGTTATGGTGCGTTAAATTCATTGATTTTCAGATGTTAAACCAAACTTTAATTCCTGGGGAATCTCACAGGAATCTTACTTAGTCATGGCATATATATATATATTTTTAAGATTTATTAAATTTGTTTATTCCCCCCTCCCCCCACACACACACTGCTTGCACTTGCTGTCTGCTCTCTGCGTCTGTTTGCTGCACGTTCTTCTGAGTCTGCTTGTCATCTCTCCTTGTCTTCTCTTTAAGAGGCACTGGGAACCGATCCTGGGATCTCCCAAAATAGGATAGAGGCACTCAATCGCTTGAGCCACCTTAGCTCCCTGGTTTGTTGTGTCTGTCTCTGTGTCTCCCCTGTGTCTTTTACTGTTGTGTCATGTTGTTTTGTAAGCTTGCCACGCGGGCCTGCTCTCCACAATGTCCAGCTCTCTTTCACCAGGAGGCATTGGGAACTGAACTAAGGACCCTCTGTATGGTAGATGGGAGCACAATTGCTTGAGCCACTTCCAATAATTCAGTTTTATTTGTTTGTTTTATTTTTTAAACAATTTATTGATGTATATCATTCATACGTGAACATACATAAACTAAGTGCTCAGTAAACATTGTGAACTTACAAAACAAAGGTGCATAACATCATACAAGGCTCCCACACATTACCCCCACCACAAATACTTTGCATTGTTGTGAAATATTTGATAACAAATTATGAAAGAGCATCGTGGAAGTATTGCTACTAACTATAGTCTATATATTGCTCCCCTATACATTTTTTTAAAGGATTTATTTATTTATTTACTTTTATCCATTATACACACACACACACAGGTTTTTGTTGTTTTTGTGTCCATTCCCTGGGCAACTCTGTTTGTCCATCTCCTGCCCTCTCTTCTCATCCCTCTCCTCCTGTCCTCACTGGGATTCGGTCCTCGGGACTTGCAATGTGGGAGAGAGGTGTCCTGCCACATGCGCCACCTTAGTTCCTAGTTTTTCAGCATGTTTCAAGTTGGCTCTCCCTTGTGTCACTCTCCTGTTCTTTCATCATCTTGCTGCATGGCCATTGGGGCTTGGTGGTGCACCTGTGTGTGGGGCCTGGTGTTCCACGTGACTTCTATATTTTTCTTGATTTAATTTTTAACAGTAAGTCATGGGGATCGAACCCCGGTCCCTCCATATGGGAAATGGACACTCAACCATTTGAGCCACATCCATCCCC